>WYDI02023882.1:0-18131 GCA_009867235.2 Psittacus erithacus | reverse complement strand
ATTTCTCCTTCTACTTGCAGTTTGCTTTCTTGTTTGTCAGCCCCTCAAGGTCAGCTTGCTCCTGGCTCTCTCTACTCTTCATGACTTGCATTTTCAAACGTGGCCTAGTGCAGCCTAGCATTTGGTCTGCTTGTACAACTGCTCCAGGGAGCCATGCCCTTTCTAATCAAGCCATTCCTCAACACTGCACAACTCAAGTAAGTACAGTAAGGGAGCACAGTCCCTTACTTAAGGGAGACACTGGCTCTTGCTGTTCTTATTTGAGACACTGGTAAGGTCCACAAGACTATTATGTTCTCAAAACAGGGCAAAAGACTCTCTATCATTGAGTAGCTTATAATTAACAGATGTGTTGCCAGTACATGCTATCATTTTCCCCTCAGTATGATTGCTATACAGGTCTTCAGAGAAACAACAAATATTTGATTAATTCTCTCTCTACCTTTTACCTCATGTAGTCAAGAAGTTTGTGGTAAGATTCATAAAATATTGACACCATCACAAGCACTTTATTCACGCAGAACAGAATTTATTTAATCATTGAAGCTATCCTCACTAATTTTTACAACTATCACTGTTTGGTTGGGGTTTTTTTATCTTTTAAAGAAAATAGTATGTTTCTGAAAAGAACTTTTTTTCATATATTTCCCCTTCCACCACAGCCTGCTCTAATCTGTAGGCCCAAACTACACGTTTTTTCTGCCCACCTGAGTATAACTCTAGTCCTTATCTACTTGGACAAGGCATACAGAAAATGGAGCTACAGTCCAGACCTCTAGGATTAAGATCAACTATGATTTTAGCACTTCTAGGATACCTTATATTCACCAGATACTATTAGACAAGGTCCTCTTTCATTTATATTTTGGTAAATCAGTCCTTCCTGTCTGTCATTTGGCTGTTATCTCCCTTTCTTACCATGATAACAAAACCTACTTTTAATTGCTCTACAGCACCTGATTTAAAACCATTTTGTGCATTTTCAAGGCATGCACATTGGAAATACTCTCCAGATCCTGTGATGCACGACTCAGTCATTAATCCATTTAAGCAGCATGAAGTGAGAGGAAAGTCAAATCCAAATTCAAGCAGGAGCTAAAAAAAAAGTTGCGTTTTTCTCCTGGCCCCAGAGGGAAATAGATTTTTGGCATATGTGCCCACACACTCAAAGATTTTCAGGTGTATAACTGTCACCAGTTTATTCAGATGCTTAGATGAAGTGGTTTTAGGAGCCAAAATTCTGCATCTGTATAAAAAGTTCAATTTCTAAAAGCACTGTAAACAAATGAGCTGCCCCTACAGTAAAGCTTAGTCTTTGGCCATCCAAAATCAAATATAATTCACGTACTTTTTTAAATCACAGAAAAACTTACTTCTTGTTCCCCTGAATGTTCTGGCCAAGTAATTATAACCTGAGTTTTGGTGGAGACAGACACTAAGAGGTATTAGCAAACACAGTGGGGGTCACTGTTCAGAAGCAAAGAGGCTGTTGATTTTATTTCCCACTGGAATCTACTGGGAATAAATGAACTACAGGATTCCAGAAGAACAGCTTGTTCTCCAGGTTTTGCTCTGTTCAAACAGGAAAAACAGAAGTTATTAAAATACATACACAGCACGAGGACTGAAAACAGGCTGTGAGGTGTTCTCAAAATCATAAGCTCTAGACCAGTGCTGACCAAAGCAAATGTCTTTACTCTTCTTACTGCTTTACAGTTCCTTGATACTATTATTATTAGCAGTGGTGTGTCAGTATTGCTGGCCATGCTGCTTCCCTCATCGTACTACCACAGACTGCCCATATCTCAGATGTCTCCACTCAAACTAAACCTTCATAGTGGTTCCAACAAGGAAGCTAATGACTGAGTAAATAAAGGGTGGCAGTCCACGTCAAACTGGGTCAGTCTTTCAAACCAGCACACAAACCACCACTGCTACCTCTGCTAAACAGGCAAAACTCCAATCCTTAGACTTCAGAGAAAGATACTTCAAGAAATCCTGCATTAGGCCAATCTATAGCTAGAATAACGCAACATACCTCAGAAATCACATTACTTTAGCATTGATTCTTCAGTATGATAGCTAATGTTAATTGACCATCCTTTGCTGTCCTAAATGCAATATGTAAGTAGGGGAGGAGGGAGCACTGATCTTAGGTAGGCAGTCTTCTTGGTACTCATTCGTTGCAATCTTTTCCCTAGCTCCAAACTCTAGATTTAGTTTCTGCTTCTAGCTGTAGAAAGGATGGAGTTAATTTTGTATCATGAGAAACTGCACTAACAAGTGTTACATGATTTCCTACTTGATCATTAACGTGTCAAATTCAGCATAATAAACCCTTCACCAGTTTAAGAAAATATAAAAGACTTGTCACAGAGATAATTTTAAGAACACGACAATCATATATAAATTGAGAAAAGAGTAGTGAGGCTACTTTCTACAGCTGGATCTATAAGAATTAATTTTCCACCTTCACACAGAAGCAACTGCTTCTTCAAGAAGTTTTTTGGTTTTTTGTTTTTTTTTTCATTTCTTGAAACTTTCTGAGCTTTCAGTCTTGCAAAGAACTCAGCTGAATCACAGAGTCACTCAAAGCGACACTGATGCTTTTCAGGAATCAGGCAATGGTCTGGTATACTTTAAGTTATGATCTATATTGCTTCGTCTATCACAACCTAATAAAGCTATATCAAGAAGTGGTAAGGAGGCAGAACTAACACAGTAATTTTCCAGCCACATTATGCCATCTCTTAAATGCCAAGCTTCTACTACCCGTGTATCTGCAGAGCCTGAGTATATTGCGTATATTGCAGTCTAAGCTGTAAGCAAGTTACTGCTGGCCAATTTTCTAATAGAGCATTCAAATACAAGAGATAATGCCAGGATCTCTACAAGCAGTAGGAGGACAGTATTCCAGGTGCAGTTTGCACTCCTGAGTTTGGAAACATTTGCACAATCAGATAAAGAGCCTTTTATAAGCAGTACCAAGTTAATGAATTTCTCCAAAGTGTAAAGAGAGCCACAGAGCACAGATCCTTAAGAGGCAGCACACTGACAAGTGAGGGCTATAATTTTGTGGGAGGAATTTCACTGTAACTGTTTTTTCTTCACCCAGTTGTTTCTTCTGGTGGATTGTTCCACTAGCTATAGCTTTCCTAGAAAGAGGGCCAGGAGACCAGCAAGGGTTTGCAGGCTTCAGGGTCTACTTGACTCTGCACCCAAATCAGGCAATCAGTGCATGTTCAATATAATCTTTCTCAAGAGAAAGACATCCATTACAAAAAAAAGTCAGTCCTCAGGGCTTAAGAAGAGAGTGTTTTCAACTATATCTCAGAAGGCTTCTTCTTTTCCTCATTCTGAATAAAGGATAAACTAAGCTCTTTGAGTATTCATAGAAAGGAGGTCTTCTGGCTACGGACTTGGTATCCCCACTAAACATATCTTTATACAGCCAACAATTTCACTAGTGAAGTAAGCAGACAATACTTTCGATGGCCTTGTCTGACAGTGATGGACAAGATTGTCCTATCTTGTTCACTCACTTCTCCGCTCATACCATACTTGATTTATTTCTAGTTGCAATACATTAACATTATCTGACAGCTACTATTAAAGTGTCACAAGCATGTATATGCAACAGCACAGATGCTCCAGGGAATCTGCTGCAGGTCACTATCTTCTCAGACACAGAAACAAGAGGAGGGATGGGAAATACCTTACAAAACAGAAATCTTCTACTACTCCCTACTACTCTTATTCAAAAGGAAAACTGACAAACAGGAAAAAATACTAACAGGCCAAACACATGCAGAAGGCATGGCCACATTCATACAAAATGAACGCTGCAAGTTTTCCCACCTGTATACTGGTAATAAAAACACCCCAGCAAAACCAAAACTAAACCCAACCATCAAAAGAGCACTATTCCACCCAGGCACCCAGTACAAGAAGCTGGGCAGGAAAATAGCGTTGCTGCATTTAGTAGATGGGTGATAATGGGCTTTCAGAATTCTATAAGACATTAAAAAAAAAACAACTCTACTTTCTTCACTGCGGTCAACAAGTGTGGTGATTAAATGGCACACATTTGGTTGATGACATTTCCTGCCTTCATGACTTTTCAAGCACTTACAGGTCTATACTTATACCAACCGCAAAAATCAGAGAGATGTTACCCTCATATCTCATATATACAGAACAAGGAAAGAACTTGTCCAAGGTCACAGAGGCAAACCCAAGATTTGTGTACAGATTTCTCAAGCACCAGATTGCCCAACACTTTAACAAAAGCATTCACCAGCTTCTTCTCTGTCTCAGTCTCTGTGAGAAGAGCTATACAAGAAGAACCAAGCAAAATATTCTTGCTACGTCACGTGAAGTCAGTACCTTATGAACTCTGAGAAGGGAAAGTCATTCCAGGTCTATAACTCACAACGGGATGGAAACACTTGACAGCTGTAAAAATCTCAGATAATGTGAAATAAAGCCATTTTGATCTAAAGAAAAACAGCTTCATGAAAAGGACCAAAGAATTATTTCTGCTCTGCATGAGACAGAGCTTTCATCTGCAAGTATGAGGAGGACATGCAGGAACCTCACTGGCCCTCTTTCTGTTTCAATGAAACCATAAAGCAGTTTTTCCTTAGTATCCAAAGGACTATGGGTCAGAATGATAGCCACTATATCCACTGGAATTCAGTGCAGCATGTAACAGTATAATACTGCCAATTTTTCAAGGAAAGCTGAAAATAGCCTCCAGAAAGAGAATCTGAGCTGGGATGTTTACCAGCTCATCTGCCAAACAAGTCAAACCTCTTAAGATATCTGTTCTTGTAATAAAATTTTGCCCCTTCTTTCCCTACTTTAAAAAGTTCTTACTACAAAACACAACTTTCTATCATATAAATAAAGAAATAAAATTTAACCCAATTTTTTTGTCACTTGAGTGAATTGACTTGAGTTGGCTGGTGTGGTCCGCTAATCACAAAACATAGCAACACTGATAATTAGGCAGGGAGTACAAAACAAGGACAAAATAAGGTGCTGCTCAGTATTTATTGGTGCCTGTGCCATCAGTGTGATGTGGTATGCTATAGATTCCACCACACAGGGCCTATCAAATGTACAGCTGGAAAGGCTACTACATTTTCTCACGTCAGAGTACTCTTAAGCCCATCCTAACAGGACACAGGTGCAACAATTTTCCACAACAGTAAGGCCAAGGCAAAAGGCTGATTCAAAACATTTACCCAGGAGACTTATATCTGCGGAAGCAGTAGTTTCTGCAGAAACACAGCAGGGCAGGAACTAAATCCTCCTGGAAAGACCTGCAGCACAGTGTACTTTGCTTAGGCACCGCCATCACTGTCCTCCAAGCACCTTTTCCTCTGCCTGGCACCATCAGCAGAAGAGCTGATACTCTCAGGATTAACAGGGAAACAAGCTGTAACCTATTAACTGCATAATCTACCTGCTCTCCTTCCAATGCCAATATGGTTAAAAAAAAAAAAAGTATTGGTCAGATTTGCACAAGTATTTAGGCCAGATGTGCAGATAAACAGCTGAAGTATTTAGACATACATTAAATCATATTAAGCACCTATCTGCACCTTTTTAAACTGAGCTTCTTTTCCTTTATCAGATTCATGGTAATTTAACAGAAGCTGATTAGAAATGAAGGTCTGCAGGGCCAACACATAAAGTTTACTTCAGTTCACTAGAAGCCACAAAGCCAGCCATAAGCTACCTGCTGCTGCGTGAGCAGAGACCCAGTGCATGCATGGAAATGCCAGGCAAGTAAACCAGGAAAGTCGGGACATTTGTGTCATGGAGGACAAATTATGAGTGTGAGCTCCACAGAGAAACAGGCAATGAGGCTGATGATGGCTATGTTAGCATGCTGCAGCCCACTACATCTCAAGCTGTGTCTTGGCTTTGAGTCCCACTAAGGGGTAAAAGTGTGCTAAAAACAAAGGCCAAATAAAACACGTTTTAATTCACAGCCATTAAAACCCCAGCTGTAAATATAACTGAAGCATGTTTCTTTTTAAAGGAGCAACAGAAGACTTTCCCCCTCCAGCCCTGTTGACTTCAAAGGCTTCAAAAGTAACTTGATGCCACAACTAGAGGCAAAGCTGCCATTAAGTGCAGACTCACACAGAGCTTTTAAGGCCTCAAATTCTGTTTTGATTCTTTACCTTCAAATGAATTGAAACAATACAAAGAAATAAGAAAAATAAGATGGGATGTAGTTTCCAACATGGCTGGCTCAATGCCTGCAGGTATGACAAGAGCTGTTGTTTACAGGACATGATCTTACAAATACTTCTGATACCCTCATGTGACGACCATCCCTCTACACCACTGCAAGGCTTATCACACACTATTTCTTATGTCCCTGTCCCCTCTTTTATTAGTTTATGCTACCAGTCTCGATCAAATTCAGAACCCACAGAAACCTCTTTTACAGTGGCTCCTCCAACATGCACATCACAGCCCACTGAGCTTCACGCATCAACAGAAATAGTTTCTGCATCCACATCACACACACAGACTTGGGGACTCTCTGAATTCAGCTACAGACACTGGATGGCTTGCCCTTATCCCTAATTTAGCCTCAGGAAACCCTTTCTGTCCAGGTAAACTGATAAATTCAGGTGATTAAAGGCAATGGGGGTCAAGGCACCCACCACATTGCACTGTGATGTGTCAATACTGCCAGCTCTTTTACCTCTGAAAATCAGCCAGAGCACAAGTCCTGGCATTGTCAGTACTGCACCCCGCCTAGCCTTAGCGCTACTGCCACATCCACATTCTCAGCTACAGAAAACTAATAGCTAGAGGGAACAGGGAGGGAAGGTAAAAAATAGTACCAGAAAAGGGACTGGGCCCCGTGGCTATCATGTACTTGGATGAAAGATTGGTTCCTTGCTTATGCTGACGATGTTCTGGTACAGACTGCACACGAACAAGGCATTCCCAAGCTTTTAATTTATTATGGTGTTCCCAAAAAGCACAAACATGAAAGTTACTTTTCAGGCTTTTTTGCCTCCGGTCTCTGTGCATTTGGAAACAATGAAGCCACACTGAACCTCCTTGGCCATGGCTGGATCTGTGGAGAGAGGGATCAATCCAGGCAACAGCCCTTCCTTCCTTTCCAATTCTCTATCAAACAGGATCATAGGCACATGAAAGAATCTGAGAAGCAAACAGCAGAGCTCACTCACGCCTTCAAAGTGAGCATTTAAAATGACCAAGTAACTATTCTTCAGGTCAAACCAGACCAAATGCAAGTCTGCATATAAAAGTAACTCTTGTAAAGGCGGATGCTAATCACAAAAGCTTAACTTCAAAAGAAACACTCAAGGATGCTTCCCAATCCTGCCAGGGCAATATTCAAACATCTTGCAACCTTTCAGTGATGGTAATTGGGACAGTAGAGAACAGAGAGCAGACAATCTTGAGGGACAAGGCTGTAATCCAGCCACACTTGCACATGCATCTACACCATTCTCTGACGAAGAGCTGATGGAATATATTGAGCAGTTAAGTGAGAATAAAAATAATAAGATTGATTTTTTTTTTCTTTCTTTCTTTTTTTGGCACGTAATGACAGCACAGAATACTTCAGCCCAGTTTACAGTTTGTTACTATGTAACAAACTATATCACAACGTCTAGCACTGTGTAGCTCCAGTCTTGGTCTTAGGGAGAACAGCTTAACAACAATTTACTACAAACAGCATGGCCCACCAGTGGTAGCACAGAAAGGCTGGTGGAAGGCCGAGTATACATAGTGCAGTTACTCTTAATGATTTAACTCTGTGGTCCCTTCCCTTGGGCAAAGGCTATCTTGGTGCCTTCAGTGGGAGTTCGGCCAGAGTAAACCCTTAATTTCTAAGAAAAAAAATCAATGCAATTGCAGCAGCATAAAGAAAGCTGTTTCCTATCATCTACCTCATAGATTTCAAGCTGTTTAATCCACTCTACCACACCAAGCTCCAACCAACTTGCTAAGCTGCAATATGCAGCCATGAAGGCTACCTTCAGATAGCAACCTCAAGTATTACTTCTTTCTTCTTCCAGGCCAGCCTTGCCTTCCCCAGAGACATATTTTCCTATGACAATGAATAAACCTTGTTCGTGTTTTGTTTTAAAGCAATCTGCAAAATAGAAACAGTGAAAATAAATAACAAACAGACAATGCCTTTTCCCTTAAATCTTTCCAACATAAAATAAGAAAGTATGCGTTTCCAGGCCAGCAGAATTTTCTTGGTTGGTTTGTTAATTTTAAGAAAAGTAATTCAGAAAGCATGAGAGCAGGACGTACTGGTACCAACTATGTTATCATAGCAGTGCTGCAATTTCCCATAGCCTACACTATCTGCATGGCCTCTGTTTCTTTCTGGTCATGAATTCAGAAACAATGAAAAAGCTGAATAAAATCAGGCACTTCGATGAATAGCAGAATGTAGAAATCCTGTATTTGACCAGGACTTCCTGGCTGGTGCCTGTACAGAAAAAACTTGGCATGGGAAATGCCTTAAAAACATAAGTACTTACAATTCAGAAGTCACACAAAAATTGTAATGTCCTGAATCCAACCTTATCACCAGCCTCAAATTTTCCTTACTACCCTTCATCTGCAAAGGGTGTGGAGTGTGTTGAGTATGTCTACAGGGTATTAACAGGCAGAACAAGTGAGCACCATGGATGATGCAGACAGGCAGAAAGCCAAGCAGGAGCCCCAATGACAATAGCGACCCTCCTAAATGGAGCTCAGGACCTTGTTAATGCAGCCGCATGAATGCTAGCTGGCCTGGACAGGCTCGCATCTGCCTGCAAAACGTCTTTCAGATGTAGCCTAGTTCTCTCCGCTGAGGTCAGAGAGCTCTTCTGCTGCTGTTGGTCAACCACTGGCCCTGAGCAGGGCATCCTGAACAGCAGGAACAAGAAATGTCACGGTCTGACCAGCTGAGCCTCACCTTCTTCAAAAGGCAGTGCAATTTCACATTGACTAGCAGCCCTGGATGATGACTGAATGGCACATCTGAGAACATGGTGGGGAAAACTCCACAAGAGTTCATTTAGTTTTAAGCTATAATACAGAAATCGGCATTTCCCCAGATTAGGGAAGGGAAAATGTGAAGGGATGAACCTACCATACTCTATCATTGTCCAAGTCTAGAAGACAGCAAGTTAGCAGCAGCACAGTAAAGAACTCAGAGTGTAATTTCCCTCCAGACTACTCTAAACTTGGAATAGTTTTTTTTCCAGATTTATTGCTTCTCTGATTTCATAACAAATTAGCTCCATGTACCATTACAAGAACTGCTTTGCTGTCAGCCCTGCAGGCTTAATTTGGGGTCTGGGAAGCAGAGGGCTCTTCCCTTCTCACACATTGTCAACAGCCATACAAGGTTTTGAACACTGAGTTCCACCCACATCTGTCCTTGTACAACCCCAGTGAAGCCTTTCACAAGGTTGGACAGGTGTAAAATGACAGGAATTGACCTAAAACAGCACTTAAAAGACAAAGCTGGGAAAAAAAAAAGAAAGAAAAAGCTGTTGCTCTGACAGTACGCATCAGACTTGACCTGAGAGACCTTGGGTTCTTTTTTTTTTTTAAAAAGAACATCAACGTATCAATCAGAATGAATATAACTGAAGGAAAGGGGTAGGAGGAAAAAGAATTGCTGCCACCAGTCAACGCAATACTACTGTTTTTATGGAGCATGTGTTCCCTTTGAAAGTAGCCCGATAAGCTAGTGCGACAGCCACACTGCTACTCAAGCATTGTGAGAATGTAAAATAGATGGTTAGAAACTGGAACCCTGGTGTCGCAGGCAGCCTTTCACAGATTTATGTAGGTGACTCTTGAATCTAATTATCTGTTCTCATCTCTACTATGCAGATCTCTCACTGATCGTAAATACTATGCATCAAACTAGCAGAGAAACAGCTCCTCTTGGGTGTCTGTTCTAGCTGTTGTAATGCTCATATCAGCAGGCAAAAAGGAACAAAGGCTTTATATTAAAATAATCCAAGTTAGACTTGGATTTAGTTGCATGCACTAACTGAAAAAATTGTTCCAAAACTGCAGGAGCCCTGAATATGCTGAGTACGTGTGCAAGCAAGCATGCTGTCATGATGCTGACAGATGATGCATTTATGCAGTGAATACATGCAAGTAAGAAGCAGCTGGAAATGTATTGCAGCATGTGCTCTACACAAATCTAATCTCCACTAATATTCCTAGAATTCTAGTTATAGGCTAGCTGGGTGCCACTGAATGACAACTTTGGTATAAATTCTTGTTTGTGACTAAATGGTAGATATTTGAGGAGGGGTCAGCATAGGCTACCTTAAAATTATGTTGTTCTGAAGAGGCAAAAACAATACTCAAATCTTCACCTCAAAATTACTCACAGCTGGGGGTTTTTTATTTTGTTTGAACACTGTCCTCTGGTTTAACTTTGTCTTCTCCCTTTCTCAGCTGTCTCATTTATATATAAAACAGGGTACGACTGTATTTTAAAATATTCAGCATTAGGTTTTTTGTAAATAAGGAGAAGATACTTTCTTTTAATTTCCCTTTGTGAGAGAAATCCTCCATTCCTCTGCCAACCCCTTCTTCTTACACATCTAGTTTGAGTTAATTCCCAAGAGTGGCTAACCAGACCTATATGCAGTATTCCCATCACTGCAAAGTCTTGCTTGCTGTCTGCCAGAGCTACTAATCTCCTTTTGTATTGGGAGCACTTCACTGAATGCATCCCAGGGTCATACTTGTCTTTCACAGCTGCATCACTATAGCAGCTTAGTCATTCTTGGTCTGACTCATGCACTGTGGTCTTTCTCCTCTTCTGTCATTTCCAACTGATGAAGGCTGAGTGCAGAGCTGAAATGAAATCTAACATGATTAAACAGATATCAACTTGTAAGACCCTACTTCCAAGAAGAAAGATTGCACAACCGTAAAACAAGATTTAAGCCCAAGGTTTCCATCTGTCAACTGAGATCACAACTAAAATCACCCAGAAAAGCATCCTGACAGTTCACTTACATAAATCTTTCATCAAATATCCATCTATATTTCAATATCCTTCAGACCTATGGCATCCTCTCCAATATGATGCGTTCATTAAAACTCCTTGCAGTTTAATGTACCACTGTTCGCCTGGTTTATGATTTCTTCACTCATTTTCACCCCTCCCTCTATTTGAGCATGCTTAAAACTTGCATTTAGATGTGACAATTGCACCATCACTTCTCCATATCTCTTAGCAGTGCTCCTTTCACCTTTTCTCTCCCTTTCCCCAGCTGATCTGCAGTACTGTCCCCAGGCAAAACAATTATTCACCTTTAATCCATTCCTAGGTGGTCTTTAACTTCAATCCAACTTGGCAGCTGCTGCTGTTTCCTTGCTCTATTTTTATCTCTGTAAATATGTTCAGGCAGGCAAAATAAGAAGAAGTGTTGCAATTAGGTGGGTAGTTAAATGACATGGTGTGATGAAGAAAGTCAAAGTCTGCAACACTTGAGAGCCTCATCTACTGTAAGCCAGCATAAAACTGAACAAGAGGCAGAAATTCTGAGCCAGTGACAGGTGAGGTATTAATCACAGTTCTGCACAAGTGTAGTATCATTTCTAGGAAATAATGAGACACAGGTAGTGCACTTGTATCATCTGCAGTTAGAAATTACCAGCTTTCAGTTCACCTCATGTTTTTGTGAATATTTCTCAGATCTATTTTTTTTTTTTTTTCTTCAGTAAGGTCAGTTGTAAGAAATAATAAAAACCGATTCACACTAATGAACCGTGAAGCAATCACAGAGCATGGAATCTATTGGCAGTGTTTTTGAAACTAAATATTTACTGGACACATTTCTATCCCAGGGACTTCGCCAGAAGGAGACAGAAGGCATGTAAAGCCAGCCTTTTCCAAAGCAAGCATAAAACCTCACGCATATAATGCCACACATCCCCCACTGAGAGATCACAGGAACCTGGCTGCCTCAGCAAACTTTCATCTGAAAGGAAAAACAAGAGTGGACTGGCAGGCTGGGAGGCACATCAGACAGCCATCTCAGCTGCGGTGTGCCAAGGAATAGCTGATTTGACCCTGCCCCTTCCTCTGTTTTCTCAAGCAAACACTTCTTCTTGCTCTGCTGAGGCAAAACTCCAGCAAATGTTTACATTACTGCATGATTAAGGTAAGGTTTAAAAATACCTCGTTGAAGATTTTACTCTACACGTGATGAGAGCTTGTAATTGCCATCATGCTCTGAAACCAGCTGCTTACTTTTGTTATCACCTTCCTTCTCCCATAGCAACCCTTTCCAATCAAGTAATGCTAACTGATCTTGGAAATCAATCAAACTCCCATTATGTTTACACACAATAGACCACCATGACTCACTTTCAGTTACAGCCCTAGAGCTCCAAACACTGCTTTAAAACAGGCCACAGATTATTATAATCATGTTTACACATGAAATACAATATGTCAACATGTCAAAATATTGTCAATATTTATTTCATATAAATCTATCCCAAAAACTGAAGCGAAAACTTAATGAAACATTAGAACTGAGGCAGGCTGGGAAAACAAGTAGAAGTGAATATTTGAATTAAACACAAATAATTAATGGATGAAGATTAAAAAAGATGAGTATCAAAGAGAGAGAGTTGTCTCAAATAAATTGGGTTGCTTCACAAAAAAATAGTAAGGCATGTGAAGTGAAAATTTTCATGGGCCACAGAAGACATCAAGACCAAAGAGAAAGGATGGCAGACTGCTCTTAGAGTCAGGAGAGCGTAGTACAGTGCAAACCTGTATAATAAGAGAAAAAAAGTCTGTCTATGTAGAAAACAAACAAGTGAGTAACGTGCCTTGCTTTCAAAGGATAAAAAATTAAAACTAGATGGCAAAGCATCATGGCAAACATACTTTATGTTGAAGAGCAGGAAAGAATCTTTACAAATAGACTAAGCTCATTAAGGAACTCCATGTTTCATCTCTCACCAAGGAATTATTTTTTTTTCTAATTGAGATGGGGAGAAATTGAGCTGATTTCCGCATCATTTAGTAGCTTTTCTGAGAGATTCTGCTCTGTCCTATGCAATGCAAGCTTGGATGGATTTCAGTGGGAGTTAGCAAGTGAGGCTTGCAAACAAATGTCGGGAAGGAACTTCATGTTATTTTTACTTAATCTTATTTTTCCATGTGAAGTCATCTGGGGCAGTTTTGCTCCTGCTGGAACCCTGCAATCCGTGGGAGTTTCAGGTAAACTGTATCTCAAATTAAGCACTGCACAAACAAAGGGGCTGACACATTTGAAAGTTAAAAGCCCTTACCTCCATGCCTAAATTCCAATCTGCATAACATGGGATGCTACGAAATGAACCTGAAGTGCTCTGGAGCCAGTTCTTATTTCTATAGCTAACTTTTAATGGTAATAATTTGTACTCTCAGTTTTGAAGCACTTCTCTCAGTTCTCTGAGTTCCCACTAAAACTCACTAAATGTGAAAAATGTGACACTAAGATGAATTCAGTAGCTCTCAAGGGCACGTTCAGAATGTGAGAACAAACAGATCATTAACGTTACTTACTAGTTATCTCTTCTCTTCCTATGGGCTAGAAAACATCTTTTGTTAGGAGTTTGCACAGCGCTCACTACATTAAGGTCCTGATCCCTAACTACATACTTACAGTGTAATAGAAAAATAAGGACTGTAGAGAACTAATTAGTAGTTATATCAGTCCCCACCTAACACAAACACACATTTTGTGGGCATAAGATTGTTTCACAACATCAGTTATTCTTACAGTCAATCTCTGGTGTTACCTTTACAATTTAGCTACAAAAATCCTCTAAAAAACATTATCTTTTAATTACTGAGTTATTTCAATTGACTTTTGATCTTGTTCCCAGTTTCTCTTTCTAAAATAGTTAGGGTCTTCAATATTCTCACAGATGTAAGAATGCCTCTTATTGCCAAAAGAATTTGCAGCACTTAATAGTTTTTTACTCTTGCTTAAAGAATACATGCAAAATAGCATCCATTTTTAATTGTTTCTTGTTAAGTTTCCTCCTTATTATTCAAGTTTGTCCAAGTTCAGAGTTAAAGCTTGTACAGAACTCATTACCAATGAAAGGCAGCTTGACTTTGTGTTCTAGTAGGTATGAAAATACTTATAATAGAAGCATATGTAATCAACACAAAAATCAATGCAAGTCTGATCAGTATTCAGTAATTTATCATGGATGGTAACAGAGACAATAAAAGGCGCAAGAAACTCTTCAAAGTAAAATTAGGTGATAAACTGCACACAGAAGGAAGCATCTTCCTAACCTCCACCACTCACCAAAATTTACGATCTAAAGCATAGAAGGTTTTCTCTATAAAGAAAAAAGGGAGAACCTATCAGTGGACATGTTCCAAACTTTAGGTGGGCAGTATTTTGTTCAGTTCTCATCACTTGTCTAAAAAGGGACACAGCTGAAGTAAAATAGGATCTGTGACAGAACATGCCTGTTAATTATAATGAGTATTATTTGCTACCCTTTTCCTTGTAATTCTGACATATGTTCTATTAGATCACCACGACATACTGAGCAGACGTGTGCATTCAGCTTCCCACAGTGGAAGCTGTGGGAATAAATATTTTTATTTCCTAAAATATTTTTGCACCCACAAACAATAGTTGCTGATTTAAATCCCGCAGCACACACAAATCAATCTTGTTACTCTTTGTTTTGCGCCTAGCTTGTGACAAAAACACATTTCATGTGCCATCATGTCCATTCACCTCACTTTGCCCTAGTCTTCCTTAATCTTCATTAAGCTCTACAATTCTCTGTGATAGTCAACTACTACCTCTCCTTTGTCACATTTTCCCAATTACACGCATAGTACCCATGGATCACAACAGGAAACACTGTACTGAAATCTCAACTATTTACTTTGTACAAAAGTGAGTATTCCTAAACCTTTGTTTCTTGGCAGGATGGTTGCCCAGAGAAATTGCACATGCCCCATCCCTGGGAGTGTTCAAGGCCAGCTTGGACAGAGATTTAAGCAACCTGGTCTAGCAGAAGGTGTCCCTGCCCATGGCAGGGGGGTCGGAACTAGGTGACCTTTCAGGTCCCTTCCAACTCAAACCATTTATAATCCTATGGTCAAATTAATCCCACCATTTGGAACAGCAGCAACTCAGAGGATAATAATGGTAGTCAGTAATTTCATGAGCTTATTCTGGCCTTTTATCCTTTTTATTCCCAAGTGCTGGCTTTGGGTAAGCCAGCACTATGTGTGCCCAGTCACCTCCTGGTCACTTCATCAGCAAATACTACTAAATAGCAGCAAAGAGGAAAGTGAACATCTCCTTAAAATTCTCATTGCAATACAAATGACAGCTGCTATTCCTCCCTAGGATGAGACAAAGTTTTTAGCCATGTTATTTCTCTCATCTCATTTAAACTCACACACCAGTACAATTTTTTTCCCCAATAAATCTTCAGTTATACTCTGAAGCTTTTTATTTCTGAGGTGGATTCAACAATAAGGACAGCAGGTGCCTGTCTGCTTTTGCTTTGCTGCTTAAATGGTAACATACTTCAAATTACACTGGGTTGCTGGGTTTTAAAAGCCTTTTCTTTACAAATTGATGGTATGTTACATTACTTTGCCTTCTGAGCCAGATTCTTAATCACAGTCTGCTCTGCACACATCCCAGAGCTTTACATCTCTTAAGAAATCATGACAGCCTTCAGTCCTGGATTTGTGCTTTGTGAGGTTCAGATCTTGTTAAGTGTTTTGGTCTCAGATGAAAGATGATCTGGACACCCTTTTCTTTGATTTTTTTTACCAGCACAGATCATAATTTGGAAATAACTCTGAAACTAAGCAATTCTATGAAGTTTTAACACATGTCCAACTCTGTTCAAATTCTGGTTTTAATCTATAGTTAATAATTAATCTATTATATCTATATAATCTTGTCCTATTTCAATACTGTTCCTGTTGCCTGTGGTCCAAGATGCACTATGAAGGAGAGAAGACAAAACCTTTTTCAGTTGCTTTCAGTTTAGATCATGAGATCTACATGCTTATCAATGCATACTTCAATTTGCAGACTTTTTCATTAGGAAAAGAATATTAAATTAGATGCGCCAAAGTAGTTTTATTCAGAGGGTTTTTGTCTAGGAAAAGGAATTAATAAAAATTTAAAGGAATACCTTGACAGGAAATGTGATGTTTGCTCTATTTTTAAACACTATCAATCTATAGCTATCTGTGTTTTCCTTCTCTTGCATTTTTTAGAATTAAGAGGAACATTTGCATTATGGTAATTTTTCAGTGAGAGCTAATATAGAAGCACAGTTTGCAAATATTAGTAAGATAACATGCAAGAACTTCATTAATCTGAACTTTTAAATTTGTTTCTCTGTTTTATTATTAATCTATTTTTCTATGCAATTTTTCTACCTGAAACTGAAGCTGCCAGACAGTATGTCTGGAATGGCATAGTTCAAAGCTATGTAAGTCTTAATAACTCTTGTTTAAGGTACAGTAGGTAAGTGACATTCAACCTGACTGCAACCAGCCAGGTCAAGTGTCAACAGAGGTCAAACAGAGGTCAACAGAGACAAAGCATGCTTCGGTGAGTTTGCAAATGCTGTTATTTAGAGTTTCATCTATGTAGCTAGGCTGCCTGCTGGGATCTTCAGCTTCATCTCCATGTCAGGGTTAACAATTGTAATTTGGGCTCCCTGATGGCCAAAGAACTACTAGAGGTTATCACTAGTAATAGAGCAAAATGGACACATTCACTACACTGCACACACAAAACATCAGCTTCTCTTTCATGCCAGGCTTCTCCTGTTCCATCTGCACAAGCATCTCCTCGAGGTTACAGTGCTCTTCAGTGCCTGAGTAAGGATTAAAAATCATCTGTTGATGCCCAGTCCAATTGTTCTACCAGGGCAACACTTTTCAGCTCTTCCACAGTGACACCCTTTGGGCAGGAATAATGAGAGGCATGAGGGAAATAAAGCTAAGTGAAACTGTCCCTTCAGCTTCCATAGAAAGATGATGAGTACTATATCCCTTAAATTCTAGATGTTTGACTCCCTGACATCTATCATCACTTTAAAAAATTTAAAGACACATACACAGCTTACTAGGTGAGCGTGCAATAGCTATTCATTAAACTTCTGTATTTTTCAGCTTTTTATGGCCACAACATGGAATACTTCTCTTTGTTGGCGTCACACACAGAGAAAATACCAGCTCTAGTTCTGTTTTCTGCACAAACGGTGCAATTTTCTTATGCATCACCTGGAATTAACTAATATAACGACAATGGCAACACTCAGGAGTTATCTTCAGCATCTTAAGCCATAAATCCATAAAAAGATCAGGACTAACTGACATTCATATTTCTTAGTCATGTTATAAAAATAACTTACATAAGACACTTCAGTTACTCTAAACACACGGCTGATGGGTAATTAACTACCCCTTTCTGAAGTTTGGATCCTTTGAACATCAGCTGAACTCAACTGTGTAACTCCCAAAACTAAACAAAGGAATAAAACACTTGCCTATATGACAGTTCCTCCAACTAGCAGTGCCCTTGTGTTCAGCAGAAGCAAACTGTAAAGTCTTCCACATCTACTGCTTGGACAGTGGTGCATGACAGAGCATCCAACAGTTTGCAGATTTCTGTAAAATTATATTAATAGCTAAAATTAAGCTGTGGGGCGGAATAGGCTAGATGTTAGAAGCTGGCCACAAACAGAGAGATGCAGGCTGCTGGAAGGGTGGAAATGACATTTCCTCATGTCTTCAGTGGCAGCACTGATAGGCAGTTTTATAGTTGCTCTCTCTTCAAATTAAAAGGTCTTAAGCTTAGGTTTTTATCATTCAATGAAATCAATCAACTGAGGATGTGGTGCCTGTGGTGGGTTTATATATTCCAGTTTAACACATCTCAAGGACATGAGAAACACAGATACCATGATAGAATCATAGAATCATAGAACAGTTAGGGTTGGAAAGGACCTTAAGATCACCAAGTTCCAACCCCCCTGCCATGGGCAGGGACACCTCACACTAAACC
>WYDI02023881.1:0-51256 GCA_009867235.2 Psittacus erithacus | reverse complement strand
TTTCCTTTCCTTTCCTTTCCTTTCCTTTCCTTTCCTTTCCTTTCCTTTCCTTTCCTTTCCTTTCCTTTCCCTTTCCCTTTCCCTTTCCCTTTCCCTTTCCCTTTCCTTTCCTTTCCTTTCCTTTCCTTTCCCCTCCCCTTTCCTCTCTTTTGCTTTTTCTTTCCCTTTCTTTTCCTTTCCCCTCCCCTTTCCCCTCTCTTTTGCTTTTTCTTTCCCTTTCTTTTCCTTTCCCCTCCCCTTTCCCTTCCCCTTTCCTTTTTCTTTCTCCTTTCCTTTCTTTTCCTTTCCCCTTTCCTTTTTCTTTCCTCCCTTTCCTTTCCCATTTCCTTTCACCTTTTCCTTTTCCCTTCCCCTTTCCTTTAACCTTTCCTTTCACCTTTCCTTTCCCCTTTTCTTTTCCCTTCCCCTTCCTCTTTCCCTTTCCTTTTCACTTTCCTTTTCCCTTTTGCTTTCCCTTTCCTTTTCACTTTCCTTTTCCCTTTTGCTTTCCCTTTCCCTTCCCTTAGGTGCCCACGGAAGTGTCCCATGCCAAAGAGGATTGCCAAGCAAAAAGGGAAAAAATAAAAGCTCTTCTACTACAATAGTGTCAGGACTTGGATCAGTGTTTTTTTTTTAAAGATGGTTATGCTGCTTTTCAGACAGAATTTGTTACTAAAGGAACATGTATATTTGCTACTATAATTGTACCCTGAGAATAGTAACAATGTGTTGAGGTGTACATGTTTAATATTTTTCTGTATGTCATCATTGTAGGTGATGTATGGCTAAAGACAAAACACTGGAAGCAGCTCTGGCTTAATTTTCACCTTTCCTCACTTGTTAACCTTTCCGAGATGGAATACAGAGGAAGGGAGAGCTGAACTCTAAAAATAACAACCTGAAAGTACTTGGAGGACTCCCTTTTACAGCTGTGTCTGGGGATTTTATCACCTTAAACATACATCTCACACACTACTGCAAGGGGTGCAAAGCATCCTACCCTTATTGCAGGTGAGCAGAAGAGTTGCAGAGATTCTTTGGATGACATGGGTACTCTGTATACACACACAGAGATTTGCACAACACTTGATTTCATCCAAGTGCCTCCAACTGGTGTAGTTTGTACTTAATGGAGTCAAAGGGGCAGCCTATAAATCAATTCCAGTAAGTGCTGAATCAAATGGTCAGAGAGGGCTCCAGGATATGTTGTATATGCAAGCAAAAGTAAATTGCTGAGGAATTTCCTATCAAACAACATGGACCATTTGATCACATCGTTTTACCACTTCTGCAAAGAACAAAATAAAAGAAACTAACCCCTGAATCCTATTCCATCTGCA
Organism: Psittacus erithacus; assembly: GCA_009867235.2. Lineage (NCBI taxonomy): Eukaryota > Metazoa > Chordata > Aves > Psittaciformes > Psittacidae > Psittacus > Psittacus erithacus. The sequence continues at coordinate 49,937 of WYDI02023881.1, read as the reverse complement.
AATAGCTGTTTTCCCACCTCGCTACTAATCCCATGAGGAGAAGTCAGATAAACTAAACACTGAGTTTTGAATAAAAATGATTTACCTCAAATAAGTTATTTTTCAACACTCACATTTTTTTCGAAATCAAACAGCTAACATTATGTGTCAGGTCTTCTTGTTGCGATGACTGCTTCAGCTTTTAGTTGAGGAAGGAGATAATTCTATATTTTTCAAAAGATGACCTTTAATTAAGACCAATTTAGTATGATTAAAACTGCAAAATGCTTGGGGATTGTATCCAAAGCCAATTCATTTCATGTCTAATTATATGTCTAAACTGGGAGTATTGCCAATGATTGTCTTTATTTAATAAAAAGAAGACTATATATTTTGAAAAATTGAGTGAAAACACCACCAGGAAAGAAAGCTCAATAACATTTCTTTTTCCTGCTACTCTGAAGATGTATCTCTTTCTATAGTTGAGTGTAAGGGCCAAATTTTCAACTGATAAAAATCTATACAGTGCTTGGGGCTTACAAGAAGCTCTAGCAGTGTAGGTATCTGGGAAAAAAGGAAAAGTATTCTTAGCCATATTAACCTGAACCTCTAAGTACAGGGGATTTAAATAGCTACTTTTCAACTTGCTGATATCAGTAAAATTGCAAGAATTGCAAAGGAAAAGTCCTGGGATTATGAATTGCAGGGTTAGATTTGTATGCTAGTAAAATGAAGTGCACATCTGCCTGCCTGTTGGCATGAGTATATATAGCCCTGAATAAATCCATGGTCCAGAGCACCCTTCTTCACTAGAATAGGTAAGAATCTAAAGAAGAAAGGAGGTAGGGAGGTTTTTGATTGTGTCATATGCTCATTGTCAAATGTATTTTAGCCTCTCTGCTCGATAAGTGTGCATCCATTGCCATTGTCCAGATCATTGGGAATTGCAATGACACTCAATGGAGCAATATAGTGGCACAAAGAGCATCGTAGTGAGGGGGGATTAAGCAGAGGAACAGCCTGTGGCTCTGTGGTCAAGCACTGCCTCATATATTGACTCCCTCAAAATGCAGGAGGCAGCGCAAGTTTAAGGCTAAACTTCTGAGCAATAAAAGGGTGATGGAAATAAATATGTTCTCAGATCTTCCTTTGGACTGGAAAAATGTTTGTCTGTGAAGCAATGGCTCTTATCTCAGGGGGAAGGCCATGAAGCTGGATTAGCTGTTATTAAGTGGTTGGCATGATTTAGGTGGGATTTTCAAAGCCCCCTTGTGTAACTGCTCCATCTGAAATCACTGCATGTTGGACATTTGCCTTCTATATGAAATGAGCATGATTAAGACTGATGAAGTCTGAAGATCTGCTTCAGAAAACCATTTATAGCACTTGGTGAACATAGCTGATATTGTCCTATTTGTTTATATACTTGGTCTTTTCCAGGAAGTGAATGGCTAAGAACATAAATGATTTTAATTTTTTTTTCTCAGTAGACCTGCTACAAGAACTGGGTGTATCTATTAAGCATTTAAAAAAACTATCAATGAACTTCAGAAAAAAACAATGAGTCGTGCAGGAAGAACATGCCTTTATTCAGAAGACGATTTTGATCTGGTGGAACTTGCTTTTGTTCCCAGTTGAGGTGACAACGGAATGCACCAAAATGACCCATGGAATGGACTGGAAATGCATTTCTGCCATGTGAACTATGTCAGAATCATGTTCCCTGGAGCCCCCCAGTCTGGGTATGCTGGGATCCAGTCACAGATCTAGGAACCAGGAAATGGATCTAGGAGCACATGTTTAGAGTTTGGTAGCCTCTTTTCTCACTATGTCCTGGGTTCCCTGTTCTACATAAACCTCAGCTAAGCATTGTAACAAAGAAATTGAAAGCCTTCTTAAAATGGGTGCTGGTACTGGAAAAACATGATTTCCAACATCTTGTGAGAGAACTGTGAAAACAGCCACTGAGCTGGGAAACCCATACTAGTGTGTGGGCGGTAACAAATTACCAAGTAAGCTGTCAGGAAACACGGCTGCTTATATTTGCTTGTGTTTTCTGAATCCTTCTTCAAAACATTTAGATGCAGATCAGTTTGAATTTCCTACGTAAAAAAATGTTCCATAGGAGTTCTTTTTAACCAGATTTAAAAGCCGTTTGCATCTGAAAGTCAGGAAAACAAGTAAATAAAACCCCACAGGTGACGAAATTGTCCTGTATTCCATGTGAAGGAAACTGCTTCCCAGATACTCTCTGAAACTAGGAACTGAAGTGCCACTGTGTTGTACAAAAGCCTGTTCTCTAAATTCTCATTGTCTGGCCAGAAGCAGAAATGAATTGAAATTTCATAAGGCATCTCATTCTCATGACATTTTCAGCCCCTCTTTGAAAACTGATTAACATGCAATGAATGTCCTGCTGATAAAGTTCACCATGTTATGATACTGATGTTCTACTTTATATTTGGGGGCCAAACATTGATTTGGGGAGTTTAATAGATTATAATAACCTCTTCTGTCTGCTGGTGGGAAACAGAGATTTCTGATTCTTTAACAGATTGTAGCAAAACTTGTTCATTAACAGACTTGTGGTTAATAAGAGCAAATACTAGAATAGAATTGTTTGGCAAACGGCCCAAATTTACCCCTTTGATGTGAAGAAATTATTGAGTGCACCCTCAGCAAGCTTGCCAATGACACCAAGCTGTGTGGTGTGGTTGACACGCTGGAGGGAAGGGATGCTATTCAGAGGGACTTTGGCAGGCTCAAGAGGTGGACCCCTGTAAACCTCATGAAGTTCAACAAGGCCAAATGTCCTGCACCAGAGTCAGGCAATCCCAAGCACAAACATATGATGGGCAGAAAATGGGTTGAGAGCAGCCTTAAGGAAAAGGACTTGGGGGTGTTGGTTGACAAAAAGCTCAACATGAGTCAGAAGCATGCACTCACAGCCCAGAAACCCAACAGTATCCTGGGCTGCATCAAAAGCAGCATGACCAGCAGGTTGAAGGAGGTGATTCTTCACCTCTGTTCCACTCTTATGAGACGCCTCCTGCAGTACTGCATTCAGATCTGGGGCCCCCAACATAAGAAGGACCTGTTTGACCAAGTCCAGAGGAGGCCCTGAAGATGATCAGAGGGATGGAGCACCCCTCCTATGAAGACAGGTTAGGGTTGTTCAGCCTGGAGAAAAGATGGCTATGGGGAGACCTCAGAGCAGCCTTCCAGTACCTAAAGGGGGCCTACAAGAAATCTGGAGAGGGGCTTTTTACAAGGGCATGTAGGGGGAGGGGAAATGGCTTTAAGCCAAAAAAACCATAATTTTAAGTCAGATATTAGGAAAAAATTCTTTACTGTGAAGGTAGTAAGAGAATGGAATGGGTTGCCCATAGAAGCTGTGGCTGTCCCATCCCTGGCAGTGTTCAAGGCCAGGTTAGATGGGGCTTTGAGCAGCCTGGTCTAGTGGAAGATGTCTCTGCCCATGGAACTGGGTGATCTTGAAGGTCCTTCCCAACCCAAACCATTCTATTATTCTATGAAAATTAATGCTCTTTTTTCTTTGTTGTAGTACGTGGGTGGGTGCTCCAGTAGCTCCTCTGTGCTAATGTGGGTAATTCTCCTATTATTTACTCTCCTATGTTCACAAGCTAATCTAGATGAGCTGTACCTGTCAAAAATAAATAAATCTGATGTGCCTTTCCATACTTCTTTCCAGAATTACAATGCTCCTCTATCCCTTTCACTCAACTGAACAATTTACAGCAATCAATAATACTAATTTCATCTTCATATTTTTTTCCTCCAGCAGTGTTATGATCATTTCCTCTTTCAAGTCAGGGAAATAAATGTGAAATAATCTCAAGCTTCCTCTCCCTAATGTATTTTTTTTTGTAATTTTCCAAATGAATCCCTGTTTCTGGTTGAAGACTAGCACAGAACAATAAGTTCATTAGTTTGCTAGTGTGCATTCTCTGACTCACATTAAAGCACTAAAGGTCTTCGAGTTAGCAATAATTAGATGAGGTCATTAAAGCTACAATGAGATCACGATTGCCAGAAATGGCCTCACATTCTATGAAGTAAGGTCAAATCAGCTATAACCATTACTCATTCCTGATTTTTCTCTTCATTACATATGCATTAAGTAACGGTTGTGGGTAATCCACATCTTAACATGAGTGAGATGCCCTACAGCCTGTCATAAGCATGGTATTGTATAGTGACTGGAAAGCTGCATGGTGAGATCTTTTATAGTAATTATCTCTGACACACAGAAACTGCAGCAGGGACAAAATAAGAAAGGATAAAAAAAAATGGCAGGGGGTGCTGAAGGAGAAGCAATGCAGGAAAACATGGGCTGCATTGTTTAAAGTCTGCAGGATCATTTTCCAGGAAGGAACAATCTTAATTTGAGGTAATTTTAATTAAGAGGCAGCAAACCAGGCTCCCAGGCAGGACAGGCTCAGATATTGCTCAGGTCTACAGCTGATGTGAAAGCCGTGGCTCCACAGAAGTCCACAGCTGCTGTGAAAAGGAAGCCAGTTCATGTGCTCATCCTATCAGAAGGTAGCACTGTTACCTGAATGGTATGAGACACCCATGTTCCTCTGTCACATTTGCCTTTGACCAAAGACAGTCCCTCTCCAAAGTGAAGAGTCAGCCCAGGAAACAAAATGCATAGATTTCTTTTGCACAGGAATGAGTGCCATGTCCATTCTTTAGGGACAGACATTAGCTGTGAACATGTGTTAACCCGGCGAGGGACGGCAGAACTCCTTCGATTTATTTCTCATTTTCTAAACCACCAAAAATAGCTTTAAAGCCAACCACTCCATGGAAGTAGATAACACAAATCAAGCTGAACAAATAGCTAAGTTGGGGAATAGCCAAAAAAGGACAAAATTAATACAGGGGTTAATGTAGATTTTGCTTCCCGATGTGTGTATCGTAGATATCTGAGTCATTTTTATATGGTTTCTGGTTGTCTCTCTCTTCCTCTTCCTCACACTCTGCTGATTAGAGGCACAATGGAAAAATTGCCTCTACAGCACTACAACATGGCACATTCCTTCAGTGTGGTGTAACAGGCAGTGTGCTCTGTGAGAGCAGGACAACTCACTGAGCACTTTGCAGCTGCTCTCAACTCTGCTGCACTAAAGTCTGCAAGAAATTTAAGGCTCTGTTTCATCTGCTTTCACAGTGAAATGCCTCCTCCCTAGATTACAAGTGACAGACTCACCTACATGTCAAGGCTGAGCAGACACGTGAAATTAAGTTTGTTCTGGGGCATGCCAGAGGAAGAAAATATGTCCTCTTTAACAGCTACAGTCCCGACATGAGGTATACACCAGAGGCTCTGCCTGGAAGTCAAAATTAGTTGTGGCCAGGAGAGTAAGCATGGTGTCTAGGGAACTGACCCCCAACAACTAGCACAGGGCGCCTTTTTGCTGCCGGCTGCTTTTCCCACTCTCTGGAAAGACCTCCTGTCATGAAAGGCTGGACTCTGCCTAGATGCTAACTTGCTGGTTGTAAGCATGAGCAGGCATAGATTTTGCTTTCAAACAATTTATATCTACATTGTCCCTGTAAACAAAGTAATTAATGATACTAACTAGCACAGACATATGAACTTCCTTGCATTTATACCTGAATTATGAACAAAAATGATAGTTGCTCAGTAGCTCTTAATTTGTATAGGCACTTTTGCCTGTGCCTGGAGGCATTCTGCATGACCAGGGAAGTCACTCAGATCCATTCTTTGCCATCAGGTTGTGAAATCCTGTTTCCCTCTGCTTGTTATTTTAGGTGAGGAATACAGTCCTTTTATGGAAATACTGCAGCTGTTGAATAAAGATTCCAAAGTGTGCAGAGAGTTTTGGTCCCTATATGGATGCTTAGGGATCTGGGACCATTCAGTGTCACCTCCAGCACCCAGATGTTAGGGATCAGCTTGCACATGAGTTGCCTGTGTACCCAGAGAGCACAGTGTTTTACCAGTAATAATCTGCAAAGATGTTTCATAAATCTGTGTCTAGGAGTTTGCTCATTTTTTTTCCAGACTTGCTTGACTGATGATGGGAAAAGATGTGACAATGAAACCACAAATGGAGAAGCCTGCAGTTTTGGCATGCTAATGCTTTTCTGACATTTCAGCTGCCCTGAGGATCTGCTTCTCTATGTTATGGAGCCAAGGGTTGGGATTTTTTTTTCAGTGATTTTTTCTGTCTGTGAAGACGCTAATCATTAATACTAATAGATCCTAAAATATCCACAGTGATGGGAAAAGTATTTTGTTTCAATATGTGCTATGGAACTTTTGTGCAAATAAATAAGGAGGAACCAGGTTCATTAGCACTGATGTGTTAGCCTCAAAGGGAAAAGAAGGATATAAGCAGATAATGTTGTTTGTCCTGCAATCCATCTTCCATGTCACTGAGGGGAAAGAAACCTTTCCTAAACTTCTTATCAATCTTCCTGACCTTTTTACATCATTTGCATCTTTAAACAGGTTATTTTTCATATCTTTTTTTTTGCAAATTGTCCCCTTGATACTTCACTTAAAAAAAGAAAGATGCTTCCCCTTAGAAATCTCTTCTTCCAAATGCCTCAGCCCAGACAGTCTTTATACCCCAACTGCAAAACCCAGCATTTGCTGTTTTGCACATGTAACAGCAGTCCAAGGCTACCTAAACTGAATGTGAAGCGATGTCCTGGGGTAAACCTCAGTGCTCATTCAGCCTAAAAGAGAAGGAAGGGCTGAGAGGGCTGATGGACCCGCACAGAACTGGTTTTCTCCCCTCCTGGATGCCCAAACACCCTGCAGGCTACCAGCAAAGTAGCACAAGGGTGGAGATTCAGGTTTCACTATTCTGTAGGAATGACTTGGGTATTTTTAGCTTGTTTGTTGGGGTTTTTTTGTTGCTGTTTTTTTGGGGGGTTTTTTTGCAAACCAATGTCTTATTTACACAGTCAGAAATAGATGGACCATGTCACGAAACCTTTACCCTAAAATAAAAATACACTATGTACACAGTAGGAGAGCAAATAGAGATAGTTGGTATAAAGCAAGCAGAAAAACATTTGCCTATTCAGTATTCATACACTGCCATGTACAATTTATGCACAGCTTATGATGGCCCATGAATTTCTTCAAGTATTTAGTTAGAAGTGTGAGAATGTATGTGCAAGTCAAAGAGTCTCAGAAGTTACTTTGTCAGCTCTAGCAACTGCCTGTTGTTACCAAAGCTAATATGAGTAATATGAGTACGTAAATCCATTGCGGGCATTTTTTTCATTTACTTACTGGAACAAAATTGCTTAGAGTTTACCAATAAGTAGTCAAAAAGTAAATTTGGCTAAAAGATAAAGGCATAAAACAATTACCATTGCACTACACAAACCATTGTACTAACCAAAACATAGCCATTACCTTTCTTTTCTAGAAAAAACCCAAGCCCATCTTTGACCATTTCCTACCAGTTTCCATTCTTGTAGGGAATTTAGGCAGAAAAGCAGAGGAAAGTTCCACAGCTAAGCTCTTAGAAACAGCAGACTGGTCTTTTTGGGAAAGAAGGCACTCTGGCTTGAAAACCTTAGGAGCTGGCTTTGAGACTTTCACGTTAATAAATAACTGCACTCGGATTTTTTGATCTTTGTTCTGCTAAGTACACAGTTTTGTTTGCAAGAAAAGAGACTTGGGAGCAGGTTTAAAAATCTGACACGCAAAATGTATCCCATGTCATGGTGTGCTGTGGAAAATGATCATCAGTAGAATTATACATGCTATATTGCCTGCTGAATCCCCCAAAGCAGTTAAAGAGCCAGGAGAATATGAGACTGTCATTACTCTGTCTCCCTCCCTCTGCTTTGAAGCATAAACCTCTGCCAGACACTCAGGCAGAACAAAACACTTAATCAGTGTTAAGGATGCATCTGGTCCCCTCAGAGAAATGAGCTGTTCATTTATGCTTGTTTACAATATGTTTATAAACATTAGTGGACAGGGATAGATTACCCCAGTTTACTGCCATATAAAGGAATCAGCTGCTTACATTTCCCGTCATCTATGTGCTTTTCTTTTATATTACTCAGGTGGTACCTTATGGCAAGTAATCTTTGTGAATTAGGCCAGAAATCAGGATTGTCCCTGTAGAATTTATACTGTTTTCCCTGTCATTATCTCTAAAGTAGTATTTTCAGATCAAATACCTGCTCAGGATGCTTATTTTTCCTTACCATCTCAATTGTTTTATTCTGTCTATTTTTATTTTTATTTTTTCCCCCAGTGGTCCATGAAGGAATGACTTTGGGTTTAAGCTGCAGATGAAAAACGTATTGTTTGGACAGTAACAGAAAAGACGATGCTGTGATGACATTCCCCACTATGTCAAATGTTCACATCCAACCAAAGAAACCATCTTTGTAAAGGAAATTTTTACTTTTATTGTTCTTATTTTCAAAACAAGTTATCCATGTTCCTTCTGAATTATGAATTAGGACTTTACAGAGCAGTGCCAAAATGGAGAGAAACTGTGCAGTTGTGGTCATGTACCAAACTTTTGGGTCCTCTGAAATGGGGTGAAGAGAGAGTGGTGTCAGCAAGTCCTGGGAACAGCTCTGCTCTGCAATCTTACCTCTTACTTCACCTGCTGGTTGTCTCTTTTTTCTCCATCTTCTGTTTGATTATGAGCTTTTTAAGACTTGATTGTTTCTTTTTAAGCATTTGAATAGCATATCATGATCCTGATTTGAGTTTGATAATCATATTCGGGATAAGAATACATACGGTTGCAAAACATTGACGTAGTGGAGTAGAAATAAATTGAAAGAAGACAGTGGAACAGATTTCACAGAGGAGGAAGGTGATGGCAACCAGTAGGCAACCAGCTGGATGTAAACCAATACAAGCCAATTGCTTTGGGTAAGGGTCTACTCATTGGTTAGAGTATAACAGCAAATATTTGACTTAAGATTGCTGTGTTGTGTGCGAATCCATTTATAGACCTAGAATAAAGAGGTGTAACCAGCTGTAGCTTCTTTCTGTGATCTGATATTCATCACAGCACCTTACAGGTAAAGGTCATAATTTCAATTTTTTGCCTGTAAGCCAGGCATTGTGAGGAGCATCATCACACCTCTCATTAAATCAACATTTTAAATGGTCCAGCAATCCTATCAATCAATGGATATGTGAAAAACATGCACGTTTTAATGGGATTCCCTGAGTTGTCATTGGGCATGACTTGCTTAACAAACCAGACCTCACAATGCAACTCACTTATGGAAAACTAAATCTAGCAAATTATGGAACAAGGCCATGGACCATATGGGAAAAGCAATCTGAGCAAAATCCAGAGCAAAATCCTCCTTCTCACAGTTACAGACACCCACAGGCAGTTCTGAATCGCCAATATTTGCAGACTGACAACTCCTCTTCCAGTAAAGTGCAGCAGTACCCTGGAGGCCAGTTTTTCACTTTCTTAGCATGAACCCATCTGTGCTGTTCACTATTTGAGTGCTTCATGTCAAAATCCATAGCAGCTGCAAATCCAGCTACAGTGATTTCCTGGCCTGTTTTCACTGACGTCAGAAAGCAACGTTCCCTATGCCAATGGAAGAACCTTCAACGTGCATATCTTCATTATTTTTTTGCATCATGGCACAAAGTAGTAGACAAGGTTTCTTTCCCTTTAGTAAGTCTTCTGGTAGAAGACTGAGAAAATTATATTTGCACCTGCTTCTTGAGGGCTCTATTCTCCAAAGAATAAAACACCTGGAAGAGGAAAAAAGATTCCTGTATCAAACCATCCTACATACATGCAAATTGATCTGTTTGCAGGGTGAAATAGTTAGTAGACAAGATTAATTCAAAAAAGGGTGTGGATAGATTCTTGATATATTGTCATTATATATCACTAATATGTATGCAAAATAAATGAGGCTGAGTCACGCAGTGCTTCAATTTAGACTTACTACCAAGATTTGCATTAAAAGAAGCAAAATAACTTTTTGAGCATAGATTATTTGCACCTAAAATACTATTGTATTGTGCTTCACCACATTATAAATAACACGGGGAAAGAAGGGCACTTCGGTTTTCAGACAAATTCATTTGAGATACATTGGAAGAATTCAGTGAGGTACCAAACTGAAAATTTGAGGTACAAAAATGCAACAGAACAATGTCAGAAAACATCCCTTAGAATCTCATTTCATATGACTGGTATTTGCAGAACTGACTATGAAAAGACCAAAATTCATGATGCTATCCATCTGAAGTATGTCTATGGGAGACAGCAAATTTTATACTAGGCCCTAACCAGTAACAATTCGTTTACGCGTTAGAAGTAGTCCTTGCCACATAACCGGGCCAGAACAAGTGAATGATAACATGTAATTTGCTTTGTAAGCAAGTGTATCTGCCACTCTTAATTTAGAGGCACTTCCACTAATTTCACTTCCCAGTTTTATACACAAGTGGCAGAATCCAACTTTTTGGGGTATTTTCCTTTGCACAGGCTAATCCTGGACAAGTTTTAAAGCAATTATTTGAGATTATTCATAGATATTTTTACAAGAAATGCTCAGTTGGGCTAGCATTGGAAAAGAACTAGAACTGGAAAAGAGGCAATTAGAGGAACATGAGACATCTAGAAAAGCCTGAGTAGACTGGAAAAACTGGGCAGAGACTGGCCACTGCCCCTTTCTGTACTGGACTAGTGACCATCAAAGGAAGCTACTGAGAGCCAGGGTCAAAAAAAACAGAAGCATGTGGTTCATGAAGTCAGTGATAGATACATGAGAGTCCTTGCTAGAAGTTTCTGTGGATGCAAAAACATACTTGGAAGGCAGTTTTGTGGAGAGTTATTAAATGGACAGAACATTTCAAGCTCGGAATATCCCAGGAGCTGATTATAGCTTGAGGCTGAAAGATAAGAGGAGTGAGTAGTTTAGGTTCTTACTGTTTCTCAGAGGTCATGTTTTGGACCCAGTGGTGAAAGGACGGAGGGTTAGGTGAACCTTTGATCTGAACAGCTCAGATCTTAGGCTACTTTGCACTTGTGTCCCGTTCACTGTTTTTGTAGATGATGATGCTTTACACCAAGAAGATAAATCTTGAAACTAGCTCTGCTGTTTGCCTTTCTGCCACTGCCACTGTTCAAGACCTTCAAACCTTTATGACAAGAAATCTCTGTTTAGTATCCAGCCATAATTTAGCAAAAGAGAATTTAATCATGGCTTCTCTCTCAGTTCTCAGGATCATTTTCTTTTTTTTTTATTTTTTTTTATTTTATTTTAACCACCAACTGTTTATAGAATAAAATAGATGAGGTTTTAGCATCACCACAACTTCTGGTTTAAATGGATAAGCCTCACCCAGCTATTACAAGAAAGGGTGTGGGTAGCCATGTTCAGGGGAGAATTCCTAGCAGAGAGTGTGAGGGGATCTTTATGGTCTGCTGGTGTGTAGTGTCCTACATCCAGAGAGAGGCAGCAGCTTCCCGTGCATCATGTTCCCTCTTGGCTAACTCCAGGCAGCTTCCTAGGCATTCTGCTACTTTTTTTGATTCTATTACTCTGGGTCTGTCTAACAGGGAGTTAACTCAAGTAAGCATATAAAAAAACAGAACCCTCTGAATTGAAGCTCCTGCAATTCAAAGCTCTAACTTTGGTGAGCTCTCAAGCTTTTACTAGTGTACCCCTCTTCAGGGGTGGCAGGTCCTGTGAAGAAATTCACATCTCCTACATGCTGCTTTTGAAATTATTTTGAAATGCATAGGCATAGCTGGGAATTCCAATTCTGAAAAGCTTTGTTAGTTTGGCATGGCCTTTTTTTTTAATGAAGAAGTAAAAAAAAAAAGTTTTAAGCATTTTAATTATAGTAACCTGCTTCATGCAATGTGTAGATAATTTGGGCAATCAGATTATCTAATATGTAAGTCATTAATTCCTGGAAGCACCTTACACAGTCTAATCATAACAACATCAACCATTAAAAAAAAGAGTCTATACTCCTGTGTTTGCTTTCATTTTCATCTAATAATAGCAATACTGACCGCAGTGCAGGGCATTCTCAGGGACTGATGGCCAGCTGAGACTAATGGCACCCTTGGCTACACTTCTGCCCATAAATGCCTGTCAGTCTACCATCAATCCTCAGAAAACGCCCTATACCCAGATCATTACTACTTAACCAGTAGTTAGAATGAAAATAAAAAGCAAATGTAGGGAGAGTCATAAAGAATTTCCACCTTTTATACATGGGAGAGTGCATTTGCTTCTGTCTTGTGGCTTAACCTGGCAGATAGCTAAACACCACAGAGATGCTTGCTCACTCCCACCCTGCCAGTTAGATGGGGGAGAGAACTGAGAGGGGGGAGTAGAAGAAAAATTCATCAGTTGAGATAAAGACTGTTAATAAGACAGAAAAGGAAAGAAAAAAAAGTATTATTATCATTATTAATACTAATACCAATATTAATATTAGAATAATACATTAAATATAAAAACAAGTGATGCACAATGCAATTGCTCACCACCTACTAATCAATGCCCCACCAGGTCCTAAGCTGTGGATCCCAGGCAGCTTTCTCCCTTGTTTTTACATTGAGCATTATGTCATATGGTCCCTTTGTCCAGTTTGGGGCATCTGTCCCGCCTTCTAGGTTTTTTTGCCCCCCAGCTTACTCACTGGTGGGGTGGTATGAGAAGCTGAAAATCCCTTGCCTTAGTGTAATCACTGCTTAGCAATAACTAAAGCATCAATGTGTTATCAACATCATTCTCATCCTAAATCCAGAATACAGCACTATACCTACTAGGAAGAAAATTAATTCTATCCCAGACAAAACCAGGACACCCTATCAGAAATCTTTGCTTTAATAGGACATCACAGTGATCTGTATTGACTAACACATATTGAGTGTGTTTCTATGATTAGTCCTTGTGCAATTAGCTCCATTAACAACACATTCTGAGACAGAACAAGGGAAAATTCAGGCTGGGATATGCTCCCAGGCCTCTTCTCCTTGGGGTGGACAGAGTGCAACACTAATTTTGGTACTATCCCTAACTTCTGTCCAAAACACAGGTTTTTATGACTAGCAATAACCAGCCAGGATATAAGCTTTTCATCCCAATGCTTCTCAGGATAGTAAAAGCTTAAAGCCTCAGCCTGGGTAAATTATTACCATACCATGGCAGTTTACAGCACTAATCTCATTAAGAGAAAAGCAGTAGGAAGTGCAACATTGGTACAAGCCAATGGTCAATCTAGTTTCATATTTTTTTCATGCTGGCTTTCAGAGGAGGTGCATACTGAAGATTTGACTTAAGAAGTCTCTAGGCATTGTGCAAATTTTCAACATACAGCAGCAAAAGCAACCCAAAACGCGTGCCTCTGAATTGCTGGAAATGCCAGAAATGTTTGTGAAGGCAAGTAAGAAAACATGGGTGTGATTTGACTGACAACCAACTGCTGCCATTTTTACTTTCTGATGACAGAGTGACCTCAGGAAATATTTATGCTGGCAAACTTGTAGGTGCAATATAGGAAAATGGATTGAAGCTAAAGCTGGCAGGAAACTGCTGTCTCCACTCCCCTTAGGTATGTGTGGGTGTTCACATATTTAGACATTTAATTAATAGCTCTCAGGGACTTTCCCTGGCTATTTTTCAATGAAGAATGTTGCCAGTTGATCTTTTTTAATACTTTATTTCTTTATCACTAATTAAAATTTATTAATTTTGGTCTAGAAACACTCAGATGGAGAAAAATGTGATCTTTTACCTTCTATTTTTCAGATAGACATTATCAGAGGACATCAGAAGATAGTCAGAAATAATGCATATTTTACTTTCTAATGCACCTCACATCACTTGTAGCTTCTCAAGCTTATCTCTCAGAAGCCAACAATGACTAGGCCTGATCAGAACTTTAACCCTTAATCTGCTGCTTTTACTGCACACGTTCAACTTTTCTGTCATGATAAATTTCAATGGTTAGGAAATTAAACAAATCTGTAAGCATTTCTGGGGTTGCGACTTAAGAGAATATTATGTCTAGCTTGATTATTTGTAATTGGAGGTCTCATGAGCTGTATCTTGTTATGGAGTGGTAGTATCAGAAGACCTAGTGCCTCAGAGATGACTTGGCCCCAGCAGTAGCAGACCATGCCCACTCTAGCTGTTGCTAGCATTTGAAGCTAAGCTCCTGAAGTGATCATGATATATAAGCAGAGCTTCAGGACTAGATGTTTTGATCTACAGACACCTTCCTTCTGTTGCCCCAGTCTCCAACGCAGCTGTAGGACATCCAGCTCTGGCATGCCACTGCATTATACTGTGCAGCCAGGCCAGGGGGAAGGTGAGAAGGGACATCAAGGTCATTAATGATGCTACATGTGAGAGAAGAGACGTTTCCCCATTCCATTTACTTTCTGATTCTTTTAAATTTCTCCACTGTTTTAAAAGCACTGGGAGGGGGTTTTTCCTTCCTGTCTAGAGGGCTTTGTTTCTTCTATGTATATCTGCTACAAATACTGCAGAAATAGTTGCTGCTTTCCTTCCCAGAAACAATTGCATTTGGCAAAGGTTGAATCAAATTCTCAGGAAATCTTGAGTCACTGAGTTGGAAGGAAACTCAAGGTCACTTCATAGAAAATCTGAGGAGAGTGCTGGGTGAGGGGCTTTCAATGGCCCTTCTTCTCTTTTGTATATATCACTGTAATTCCTATTGTGTTTCTTGTTTGTGAAGAAAAAGGGAGATTTTTCCAATAATTCATACTAGGATATTGTCTTCATTTTTTTTCATTCCCATAACTGTTAAATATAGGCGAGATGTGGAATGACATAAGAGTCCAACGAAGAGCTAACACAGAAACTAAACCAGCCAGTGTTCTTTTTAAGATATACAAGAAGTGTTCTAGCTAAATCTGTCCAAAAGCCTCTGAATATGAGTCCATCATCAACATAGTTTGAATACAGTTTTTTCCTTTTGTGGAAAAGAAAAAAAAAGAAAAAGAAAAGAAGCTATTTAAATCAATGGGATTAAGCAGTATTTTGCCAATTTACACTAACACCTGGCTCCTTTTAGATAAGGCCCAAATGAACATTAACTCATGCCAAAGCACACACTCAGACTGTTGACCTAACTGTTTAAACTATCATTCCTGAGATTTGGATGAGCAAATGCTGGAGCTAATCTTGTCTATTGCATGTAACCTTGTGCCCAGGTAGGC
This sequence comes from Psittacus erithacus, assembly GCA_009867235.2. Lineage (NCBI taxonomy): Eukaryota > Metazoa > Chordata > Aves > Psittaciformes > Psittacidae > Psittacus > Psittacus erithacus. The sequence goes on along the minus strand of WYDI02023881.1, from coordinate 34,722 downwards.
ATTCATGAAATGTTATCAACATCATGTGTCAAAGGACTTGTAAATATATTTTTTATTATTATTTTTAAAAGGAAAAACCAGAAATGAATCACAAGTCATGTGAAAGTATTGCATCCTAGGTACATTACAGGTTTTAACTTTCATGAAAACTGATGTAAATATTATATTATTCAAGGAGCAGAAAAGTCTAGGGAGAACAAAATACAAAAAAATGCCCCAGAAAACAAAGTGGTAATCAATGACAGAGGAAATATTGGCACATAATTACCAGCTATAGTAAGTTTTGCTATGCCTTGGGAACTCTTAGCCCCCTTCTCATATAAACACTATAAGTAGACATTTACATGGCAAATGTGAGGCAAATGTGATCCTTTGGTCCTAGAATCCATTGGGGCCCTTTGAGACTGACACCTTCCCCATGAAAAGTTCAGGGCTCAGTCCTGCAGTTGCTCCCAAGCCAGGAGGTTGTTACATTAGCATAAAATCACCATAAACCTCACTAGCTCCGCTTCATCACATTTTAATCTATACCTCGTTGGGTATGCAAAGCTGTTCTAATGCACGATGTTCAATCCCATGCTGAGTAACATTAAGCCTGAACACCCATGTCCTTAAATCACTACAGATTGTTGCTGGTTTGAATTGATTACGTTTTTGTCCAAGCAAGTGGCAGCTGAAGGGATTGTGAATCGTATCAGTGACTCTGAATAGCCTGCAGTGGCAGGTGGGAGTGTGTGAGGACAACAAGGAAGGCTGTAATAACGCCAGGAGCTTAGTGTCAAATAAAATCAAGAACAAGAGCAGCAGCATTAACAGTCAGTGAATGTTCCTCTAGCGCTTTTATTCTTTACAGCACTGTGTGACTATTGTTAGATATTGTATTGGTCTGAAACTACATTTGCCTTCTCCCTGGTCCTCTTGCCTACTCCCTGTGACTGGGCATGTTGCTGGGAGAAGTTGTTATCACAGCAATAGCAGAGAAATGGCTAGATATACACAGAAATTTGCCTTGTTCTAGTTCATTACTACTGCCAATTAGGTGTTTACCCAGGGTGGCATTACTGTAGGAATAAAAACTCTAGTCTCTCTCAATAAGATGACATGTTCTAAACAAGCCAGAACTTCCACTGAACAGCTGTATCTCAATTAGAAGCTGATATCCATGAAGAAAGCGCTGTTGGCTAATTATGTTAATAAGATATTAGCCACCATCTCTTCTAACTGCAGGCTTGTCACATCTCCCAGCAGTACCTTATTTTATAGAAAACTGTACTGAGGAGGATTATTTACTTTCTTGCCACAGCTCTCAAGTGAATGCAACACTTACGTACAAAATCTGCTTTCAAAACCCAGTCCTGCTAGATCTTGAAAGGCTCAGACTCAGGACTAGGTTTATCACAACTTAAAGGACATTATTTTATAGGAATTATTTTAAAAGGAAATTGAAGGAAAACTGCTTTTCTGATACTGGCTTACAAGAGCCAGAGTGAATTACAGTGCCTCAAACCCAGAGAGAATAGCACTTATTTGAAAGAATGATTTCATGTTCAGGGAAGAACTGATGCTGTCCTTTATGTTAAAGAGCCCATTTTTGTTTAATTTATGCAAGAATAATTTAGAGCTGCAACTCATGGATCTCATGTCTTATTTGTTGGGGAAGTGGCCTTCAAAAAGTGCTTTAAATCTATTGTCTTGCTGCACTCCATAGCAATTTGCTATCATTGATTAAAATAAGTATTTCTCATTATTGAACATTCAAGAATTACATGTGGAAATTTAATGTGAAGTGTGATTGGAGATGTGATTAAAATGGGTTTCTGCTCAAATCAAGTAGGACGCTGGTACACTGAAAATGAACTAAATATCAGGAAAGATGATAAAGCCTTTTCTCATTAGAATCACTACCTCCGTGTTACACTAAGAAAAGATCATTTCAGGTGCTTATTCACTTGATTACATTTTTGTACTTGGAAGTCTGGCTGCAGAGGATGAGAACTTGTCTTCTATGGTGATGTCCCTGCAAGAGCTCAGAGTAAACCTGCTGCGGGGTTGGGCCCTCTGCAGGCACTACACCCTGCACCCTGCTCCAGCTGGGTAGGCAATAGCAGAGCAGCTCCTTCGAAGACCCTTGCTGTTGCCACTTAGTTTTCAAGAGATTCACTCAAAGGCTGAAGCTCAGAAGGGGAGTGTTGAGCTTCTCTGTTCTGGCACATGCCTGTGAGTCCACATGAGAAAGTCAACAGTTGTTTGTTAGTGTTGCTTTGTTGGAATCAATAACAGCTTGTTGGCAGTGGCTAAAGTAGCTATTCCTTTTTAATGAACTCTTCAGAACTGCACATTGAAATTCAGAAATTAGGTATTATCAATGGGTATCTCTGCTTACTCTGCCTTCACAGAAATCTTGTAGCAATTATAAGCTTTGTCATTTTGTTATTTATCAGAACTGTAGATATTTTCTGATAACTCTTTCTACAATTTCAGATAATTCTTAAGGATATATGTGCATTTTCTTTTTTCCAGTACACAAGCAGCTATTAATATTATTTTATTAGTGATGCTTTGACTATACTGTATAGAGAGACAACCACTTCCTTCAGAGCCATGGCCACAGGTCACTATTAACACTTGACAGTTTAATTCCTATTCGGATGATAATTTCCCAATTATTAGCTGGCTTTGAGATATATAAAACTTGAGACAGTGTGTGCTTTATTCCATATAGAAAACACAAAGAAGGCAGATTTTCCAAAGCACCCAGGCAGGGTAGAAATACCAGGCCATCATGTCTACCAGGACACACAAAACCCTAAACCATTTAAGGCAGTAAGGTCCGTAAGATGCAAATATTGCATTTGTACCACATGCCATGAATATGGCGCATAAATGCTGACCCTTCAGGAGAACATACTGCTGGTAATCTCCATGTTGATATGTGTGAGGTATTGGCGATCACTTGTGCGGGGTGCAGGAAGCTGGAAGGCACTAGAAGTTGAATTATCTTACAACGCAGAAGGGAAAATCCTTAGTGTCACTGCTGCGTTACTGGGCCATGGACAGGGCAGCTCTGAGAAAAAGGTCTGAGGGAAAAAATTGTCTAAAGACTCATTCAGTCATATCATTAAAAAATGGTGGAGGAGAGAAGGATTTTTCAATCCAGAAGTATTTGTTTCAGACAGGAGGCACAATGCTGTCCGCATGATTTCATTTACCAGCAAGAATTTGTTCTTGTTCATGTTCAGACACCAGCATAGTAATGAAGCTACGTAAACAAGCTTTTTAATCTTCTCTTTTTCCTAGAGTCCAAAACATTTATTAAATGCTTCTTACATGAGATGGCTCTGTTAAAATCTGAAAACAACTGCTCCTAAATGTAATGCTTTCCAGCCTTCTGAGTAAGCAACTCTGAAGTGTCTACCTGTATTGTAAAGAGGGAGAACAAAATTATTCCTGAAGTTAATTAAAAAAAGAAAACCTACCTCTATTTGCATTCATAAAAAGCTAACCTGACATCCCAAAAGCAGCTATTATATGTCAGCATGTCATGTGCATTGGGAATATCTGATCCGATTCGCAGCTCATAAATGTCTAATTAAAAAAAAATATATATACAACAGTTTTAATTGGTTCATTGCATCATTTGTTTTTATTATGGTTTTAAACTCTTGCACAACAGTGGAAGCTAAAACTCTCAATTTGCAGGGGAAAAAAACCTCTGTAGAAGAAGTGTCTCCAACAATATAAAGGTAAGTAGGATTTCAATAATCGCCATATGCACAGTTATAGGTAAATGACTAAATGTTAGTTAGAATATAAATCTGGCCTTTAATATATCGTGAAGTAGACTGAATCTGTCACAAGTGTTAGCAGCGCCAGAAAAATCAATATAGAATTAAAAAGAAACTGGAGCTGGTTTAGGTTTAGTGCAAAACTTTAAGCTGAAGAGTGCAGTAAATACATCTGCAAGAGCACATTGATTCTGGTTTAAAAAAAAAAAAGAGGTAGAAACCAGCAAATTATGCTTTTGGCTGGTTTTACCATTGTTGATTTTTACAATGCTGTAGGAAAAAAGTTAAACAAGGGATATCTTATGGCTAACTCAGTATTTATCTAATATTTTATAAAAATTCAATTCATAATTATTTATGAATGAACATCAAGGAGTTTGTTATCTTGATTACTCACTAATCATTTCCCGTAAATGCAGTGACCCATATAATCAATAAAGTAGTAAGTTCCAGATTTAAATCACTGTACCTTGTATTCTTGAGTAAACCTTTGGGTAATTTACAAAGACTTGAATTTTATAGTAAGTGTTTTTCAAACCAAGCTGGATTCTAAACAATAATGACTTTTTAATGTGGCTCTGTGATTACATTGTCATAGTGAAATACGACAGTCTTTGACTGCATTCAAAATGAGGCAGAGGGTGAATTACTCCAAAGGCATAGATTACCATAGCCTCAGGTAAAGCAATCTTCATAAATTAAACTCCAATCTAAAGTGACCTGTCACTACAAACCTGTTGCTGCTCCCAGTAACTCAAATTTCAGTCTACAATTTGTAAACAAGTTTTTTTCTTATTACCACAATGATGGAGAGTTACTTTACTAAAGTGCTTTAAAATGAAGGTGAGGGAGGAGAATTATACATTAGCATTTTATATGTTTCTTTTCCATAATTTCAAAAAGCTGCTGGTTTAGGAAATGCAACTTGTCTGCTAAAATGTTTATGCTTTTAAGATATCTAAAGCTGTCAAGTGAAGGACCCTTTGGCATAAACAGCAACCCCAACACTTTCCTAACTCATTTTTGACACACTGAGCATATTTGAGTCATATGCTCAGCAATAACATCTACAGTTAGATGATATTCAGAAACGTCTTGTACATTTAGCTGCTTAAGCCAATGCTTCCCAAGGGCTTTGCTGAGTTTGCCATACCTCAGTCTGGTAAAATTTAGTTTATAAATGTTTTTTTTTTAGAGATACCAGAGCAGCTGTCTTCTGAAAATTATATGGATTGTATGGCAACCAAAAGCTAAGGGTTTTGTTCAGCGATGGCTTTGGACATCCACAGCAGAGCCAGCAGACTCCACCCACCATTGTAGGGACCTGCAGGCATAGCAATCCTGACCCTTGGTAGTTTTCAGCCCAGCCTAGGAAGAAAAACTGTCACCAACTATAAATTATTCAGTAAGTACTCTGCAAGCTGTTCTGCACAGCTGAACTGCATGATTACATTCTCATGGCTAGGAAATAGCAGCTAAATTTGCACCATGGCTGCTGGTACTCAGTGTGGTAAGATTGGGCAGCTGGAAGCAAATGTCAAACACTGCCATGTTTCTCTGACTGGTTAAGGTACGAATGGTTAAGATGAGTGAGAATAGGATGAGTGATGGTTGAACAGCATTTCTGCTATTCTGCCTTGAGCATTCACCAGGGAGCATAAGGGACTTGAAATCACTATAGTCTGAAAATCTGAGTGAGTATTCTCACAGGGCTGTTGACTCTGCCTTGTCAGCACAGCTAAAATCATACAGGGAAAACTTGTTCTTTCTTCAAGAAGATTATTGTTCCCAAATTCCCACGAGGAGTTCAGTTCTTCACAGCATAGGCACCCGAATAGCTGATTCAAAATTTAGCAACATGGTGGTGGTCCGAAACAGTGGAATCAGGGACAGAGAATACAGAAGACTCAAGAACCTCTTGAAATTCCAGGAAAGTAAAGTAGAGCAGGTATCACCACAGCTATTCAGGTCCAAATTTTTCCTAGTGAATGTTTATGGCTTCAGTCCTGGTTCTCACTCACATCTCCCTGCCCAGCTTTCATCCTACACATCTGTTGGGCCAACAATTGCTTTGCAAGTACTTCTGCTACCAGCTGAGGCTTACACAAAACTGAAAGGTTACTCTATGCCCTACAAAGGCCTGAGCTAACTCATTGAAGTCAAATGTTTTGATTTTCAGAAAGCAAGACTGAAGTATGCCTCCTTCTTAAGGAGGCATTGAAATATTCTTTTTTGCTGCATTTGCAGCTATCCTATAGGCAACAAAGAAGAAAGTTTGAAAGGTAAGAATGGAAAGTGAAATATATAATTCTGTTGCTTCAAGAACTACAATGAAACATTTTATGCAAGTATTTTCAACATATTTTTAGGCTGACTTTTAAAACCCAAAAATTATAATCCTATGATGGTTGGGAAAGACCGATATTTCTTGCAACTACCTAATTGAACAGTGGTTAATGGCTATCAACTGCAAATTCAATTTATGTTAAGCAAGACCTTCATATTAATACAACAAAGATCTTTTCTGTCAATTATTTTTAATTGTCCTGCTTTTTAGTTTAATAAAAATCTCAGTCAGCTTCACATACATAGTAAACATGATCCTTTCACAGTGAGGAGACTGGGTTTGAGTCTCAAGCTCAGTTCTTGGCTCCATGTGATGACAAGTTTATGTATAGGAAGCTAATGATGCAAAGAAAGGTGTCACTGTTCCCTTTATTGAGGGTGTTAAGCCTTCCTTATTAAGAATGATAGGTCTAGGTCATGAAGAAGCTTCTAAGGAACTGAGTAGAGTAGGTTGAAGAGGACTGAATTTATAATACACAACTTCATTTAATATTAAGTCTTCAGACGGCTTCCTTGAGCAGGAATATCTCCTTCTTTAACCTAATTAGCTATTAATATCATGTGCACTTCTTGTTATCTTCTTCTACCATGTTTTTTTTGTTCTCTCATCATAACCATTGAACCCAGTGTCTTAAAACATATATAGGCATCTTGTGCCTGCCAGGCAGTTTGCATCTCATGCCCAGTTACTTTGGAACCTGCGACCAATTTTTACCAAAGTAAATATCAAAAAAGATATCCCATTTTTGAAAGAGTTATGAGAACATTCAGCTGTGTGTGTCGTTCCACACAGAGAAAGATCCTTCAGATGGTAGAGAATCTACCTCAAGGTGATTGAAAACAAAACCTGTTTTTGTTCACTTAAAAGTGAGCCTAAAAAAGAAAGCTGCCCAAGTTAGCTTATTAATTCTGTATTGCAGTTTGAGGAAACACAGCTGAAACAATTATACAAAACTTCTTCCAGTTCTCACAATTACGTCTGGATTTGTAAGGAAGCATAAATACTTCCAGATGCCTCCAGGATTTTTTGCATTTTATGTTTTGGTTAGGCGTAAGTGTAGCTGTGAAGGTACTGTTCTTGCTGAGCAGTTTTTGCATGTAGTTCACACCTAAATCTTGTCAGATTTCCAGATATTGGGGTTCTTCACAGGTTTTTCCCCACTTGAGAGAGCGGGAAAATTTTGCTTGAGAGACTAAGTGTAGCATCTAGCAGAAGCATGTTTCACCCTGCAAAAAAACAGATTTATCTCCTAAACTTACCATCTCTTCCTCAGATGGATGGCTGAAAGCACCGGGTCAGCACATGGCACTCTCATTTCTCACGTTCTTTTATCTGCTTTTGAGCCACATTGCTTACGCAATATTAATTTGTTCCTCTTATGATGGTGCCCTGAGTTAAATGACTTCATACTATTATTTCCTGCCTCACTCAGTACACAAGAGAGGATGTTGGTCACAGAAAGAAAAGAAATTAATTATTTTATCCCTCTTATCACTCTAGTGTTTAGCCCTAGCCGTACTCACTGACCACTGTTTGGGTTGTGTCTGCCCACAGAATTGTTAGTTTCCTTCTAGGCTTTTCTGGATTTTTTAAATGAAAACACTAAAGCAAATAAGCTCTGATCTCACATCATGTCAGCCATATCATGTAGCTTGATTCATAAAACTGACGTGCTTCGGCAGATAGAAATGGAGTTTTTGTACTTCAGAGCTTGTTAACAGCAGAGCTTAGTGTTACCTGACCTTCACCGTCATAGTCAAGAACCAGCCTGTGGAGAGTGCACAGGAAGAGATAAGTATCCAAGAAGAGGACAGCATGACACTAAGTGGGAGATAATGAACAATAAGGCTATGAACTGGCCTATTTTTAATACAGGTCCTCCATTGGCTTGCTCTGGAATTAGTTTTTTAAATCTTTCATGTATGATTAACCCTATTATTGTTGCACAGCAGTCTGATACAATTTGGTTTCATAGAATCATAGAACAGTTCGGGTTGAAAAGGACTTTAAGATTATCTAGTTCCAACCCCCCTGCCATGGGCAATGACAGCACACACTAAACATGTCATCCAAGACTCCATTCAATCTGGCCTTGAACATTGACAGGGGTGGCTATTTCAAGCATCAGGTAAAGCACTTGACAAGAAAAGAGGTAGCTTACAGAGAAATAACACCTCAGTGTATCAGTATGATTTCCATCGGCAGAAGCACGTTGAGGAGCCACACTGAAAGAAACCTCACAAAAAATCATAATCTGAGCACCGTTGTCTGAACAGCTGCACCTCTGTTCCCCAAAAACATAAGGAGCATTTTGAAGCATGAACAATCCCAAAGGACTGACCATCTGTGAGATGTATGGAAGACACCCCAGGAGGTAGGACAAGACTCTGGAACTGCAGTCCACTGTGGATGCCTCACACACAGAGTTGAGACTTGAAGGAAGGTCCCTTCATGATAATAGAAACTGAGTCAAGGGATTGCAAATAATTCCCCTGCCACAACTGCTGGAGACTTAATGCCCTTGGTTGCAAACAAATATTTTAAGTGGATAAAAATATAAACATTGCCTTTCTCATTTCCCAGTGCATCCTCATTTCTTGACTGTATTGCAGCCTTTGGGAATACATGCTGAAATTAGCATGTGCACATTTTGTAAGGAGCAGGTAAAGGAGCTTCCATCTAAAGGAAGAAACCACACCACTACCAAGGTGGCTGATATATTCTGACTGCAGGCACTTACTTATTTGCTCTGCTGCCAAGAATATAAATTGGATACTAGACTTGCCATTGATCCAAAGGAAGATTTTGTTGTTGTTGTTTTAAAAAATGTGAATGCATTATGCTATGTCATGTAATGCTATAAAGCAAAATAAAAGGTACAGGAGAGAAAGCAGCAGAACAGTAGGACTGCAGCATCAGTGATGCAGATTTTCCAGCCTATAATGGTACGTTTTGGCACATGGACAAAAACCATGACATATCAATGGGTGTCTGAGTCTGGAGATGATTCAGCTCCTCTCTGTGCCTTGACAGGATTGTCTGCGATGACTAACACAGCTCTATCAGTCTGGCTGATATCACTCTGCAACGTCTTGATTGAGAAACGAGCACTCCTGGAGCTGTGTAAGGTATTTAAGGAAGAATATGGAGGATGGGTTTCAACATCTTCCTAGCTCCTCATCCAGCTTGAGCTGGCGCACACAGATCATTGAACTGTAAGATGCTGAGTGGTCTCTGCAAGCCTCTTACTCTCCCCATCTCTCTTCTCTGCCCTTCAAGGGCAGATCTTCTCCTTCCCTGGTTTCAAAGTGGGCCCATGACTACTGGGGGAGATACTTCTCATGCATGTGATGCAGATGATGCACCCACAAATATATGAAAAGACCATGTTTGCGTGGGAATGGGCTTTTGGAGGTTGGACTTCTGCTCTCCCTGCCAGCTGGCATATGTCTTCTCCCAGGGGTGGGCAATGTCTCTAATAAGATTTCAGTGTGTTCGGCACTCACACACTTCTTGGACTGAGATGAAAACTATGAAAAGCCAAGTTTCTGCACACTTATAAGGCTATTCCTGGCCAGTCATGAGCCAGCCTCTTACAGTTTTGGTTGTACTGCTCTGGCATGCTCAGCTGTGGCTGCTCATGTCAAATTTAGCAGAACCACTTATGGTGTTTAAAAGCTTTGATTTTCATGTATCTATTTTCAACTCAAAGTTGTAGCTTTGTGACAGAGATCTAGCTTCTCTTTCCTTGGAAACAGCAGAGAAACAGTGATTCCCATGACATCTTGGTATCTGTGACAGACACCAAATGGGAAGGTTTGTCAGCTTGATGCTCACTTGCATCCAGTAATTTAACAGTTGACCTGTGTGCTCTTGCACCCTGCATGGTCATAGCAGCCTGTAGCACTGTTTTTCTGTCTACACACTTAGCAATATGTCCTGGCCAAAGGTTCTTAGTCTGTTACCCAGATGGAAAAGAAGTCAGGTTCAGGACTGAGTGGTCCCAGGATAACATCTTAGTTTATTCTATCTTTGCTTCAGACGTCCCACATGGAGGATATTTTGTGTTTCTGGAGTCTTTGTACTGACATATAATTACAGAAGAAAATCACTCCTTTGGCATCACAGAAATACAGTGATGTAGGTAAAAGCCAATATAGTTCATATTCCTGCCTTCTTTCCCTGTGGTGCTCTTAAATCAATCTTCTCCTTAAAGAGGAGCCTCCTGAGACTGGAATACCCCACAGGAATTCTTGGCTTCTCCTGTGAAACATGGAGTTTTTCCTTCTCTCCCACCTAAAACCAACTTCCTTTTTCCTTAACTGTCCCACAGTGTTGTGTCCTTGCCCCGAAGCTCCTTTTTTTTTAACTCTGAATGCATGAACTTTTCCATCCAATTTTTTTTCAGAGAAATGCAATCATGAAGACATCTGGCTATATTTGCAATATGTGCATAGATAAACTTAAAGACAACAGTGTAATAAGTTATGCACTGAACAGAAAATAAGCTAAAACACTTGCCAGCTTACATCTAGCATAAGTATCCATCAGAGTGCTTCAGTGGGTTTGCTCCAACGTACCTCCACTGTGGATGCAAGCCAAAATCTGAACAGCAACAAACAGCCCATTATCAATCCATTAGTCCTCACTGGCTGAAGTATACACATAAAATCTTGTTTTACACACATACTCCTGCCATTCCTCAGCAGAGATAATGAGATTACATGTGCCATATCACTCAGCCCAGAAACTTGTCACATTCTAATGAGTTCCTTCTCTCTGCCCACAGATGCAAATAAAATACCTGTTTTGTCTTGTCCTACATAAGAGGTAGCAAGCAGCCAGAAGCTCACCTGTGACAATACCAGCATCACTGCTGCACCCAGCTAACACACATGTAATGATTCATTGCAAGTTTTGTCTATCAGCGTGCATCACACGGGAGACAGAATAGCACAGAATGTGGCTCCCACTGTGGTGTTACTAGGAAATTGGAAGTGGAGCATCCCCATCTCCCTCCCTCCCCACACAAGAAAGCTGTTTTCAGAGTAAAAAATATCTTTGTTTCCTTCCTTGTTTGCTTGTTTGTTTTCTTGCTGGTTTTGGCTAAGATAGAGTTAATTTTCTTCATGGAGTTATGTTTTGAATTTGTGCTGGAAACAGTGTTGATAACACAGGGATCCCTTAGTTACTGCTGCGCAGTGCTTACACAAAGTCAAGCTGTTTTCTGCTATGAGTGCACAAGGAGATGGGAGGAGACACAGTTGGGACAACTGACCTCAGCTGAGCAAAGAGATATTTCATGTCATATGCCCCATCCCTGTAAGTTTTCAGGGCCAGGTTAGATGGGGCTTTGAGAAACCTGGTCTAGTGGAGGATGTCCTGTTAGATGATCTTTAAGGTCCCTTCCAATCCAAACTATTCTAAGATTCTATGATGATCCTGCAGCATCATGCTCAGCATATAAAGCTGTAGGAAGAAGGGGGGGGGGCATTTGGAGTTATGATATTTGTCTTCCTAAATAACCATTATGCTTGATGGAGCCCTACTGTTCTGGAGACGGCTGAACATCTCACTGACAGCGAGGAATGGCGAATTAATTCCTTGTTTTGCTTTGCTTTGCTATACCTACTAAAAAGTCTTTATTTCAAATCATGATTTTTTCACTTTTAGCCCTCTGATTTTCTCTCCCATCCTATCAGTGAGGAGTGAGTGGCCATATGGTGCTTAGTTGCCAGCTAGGGTTAAACCAGGTCACTTTTCCTTTCAAAACCTGTGGGTGTTCTGTAAACAGATAATTAGATGCTTATTCTTTCTCTTAAAGCAGAATATTTCCCAGAAAGATGATTGATATTTATGGAGTTTTGATAGCATATAAAAAGAAAAATTGGATAACATACTGGTTTTTTCGATTTTGTTAATACTGATGTAATGATACCTTTGCCCTACAGTTTTCCTGTCTTTAAGTATTTTTTTTTTGTGTGGATATTTACAACTGACCAATGACCACATTACTGTAATTCTTTCTAGGCCTATTTGAAAGCATGTCTGCACAAATAGTCATAATGAGCTGTGTACCCAGCTATTCAGGATGCCAAAGACTGTCTCAAAATCTGACTACTTCTAAGACAAAGGGCTCAGCCTGGATGACAAGTCAGTGTTTTGCCTACAGTTATCATGTACGCTTGACCCATGGCACCGATGAGAGCCTTAGCCCACAGCAAATGTAAAATATCCAGCGCAGTTTGACTCCCTTGGCTGGCGGACAGTCACTGCTGAACCTTGCTGACATCACAGGGCACATAAAACAAACAATGTTTCCCCACTCAGAAAAACACTTCTTTCAGAAAAGGTTTTCTGGAGGGACTTTTCTTTGTTTTCCTCACGCTAGCATTTTTTCCTACCAAATGATGAATCTACTGGTGTTTCACCCAGGGAACTCCACACTGAATCCATCCCATGGGGCCATGTTGATGGGACAGTGCCATGCGGGTAAAATTTTCCTGTGTGTCTCACAGTGCTTCTGCAGCACTACAATCTGCAATGCTTCATTTTAGGATGTCCAAGTGGTGTGTAAGTGGTGCATATGCCTTGTTCTGGTTCTCTCATTTGGAATAATGCCTGCCTTTTTTGTGAAAAAGGAAAAAAATGCAAAAAATTCTGCTCTGAGATGTTGCTGTGCAAATTGTATCCTTTGCTATATTGGGAAAGCCTTGCTATAAATAAAAGAATAACCTAGCTGCTCATTTTCATTTTTTGACGTTGTACAGGTCTACATTTCTCTTAAGAGCTGGAAATGCAAAAATATGTACAAAAGCATGGCCAGTTCATGCCCTAAATTTTAAAGCAGAATAGCTCATTGATCTCGGCTGGTAGTTTTGCTTAAAATTCAGTGGTATAATATGTCTTAGAGCTTGAAGAGGTGAATGAGGATCTGTCTAGCTTGCGTGAGCTGAGGAAAAGGAAAAAAAAAAATCTTCCATTACTGTATAAAGTGGCTGTCTTTTCAATTATGGATGAAAAGATGAGCATGACCCTGAGGGGCTGGATTCAGACAGAATGCAAGGTGGGGAAAAGCCTTAAAAACAAGCAAAATCTTTACCAAGAGATGATTAAAAAGGAACCTAAATGTCTGGAAATGTTTCCAAGAAGGAAGTGCAGTGGGGGAAGGGGGAAATGATTGTGATGGAACATAGAGTAATGGTATTAAATTAACAAAAGGAAAAGGTCTGTTGAATACCAATAAAGCCCTGTTTTTCTGTGGCATCACCTCCCAAGGGAGGCTGCAGGAGCTTCAGCTTTGAGTGCTGGCAAATTATTTGGGACATGCCACAAGAAAGTGTGGTTTAAGGCACATTGCTGTGATGTTCAGGGATGGAATTACTGACCTAGTGGTTCATTTCTCCCAACCCCTTTCCTTTGGAAGCTACTGCATTAATGCAAATTAAAAAAAATGCAACAGTGGTGGAGGGTAGCTCCTGTTTGTACATGAGTGGCAGTGCTACAGCAGCAGAAAAGAAGCACAAAGACATGTCCAAACAGACCAAAAGGACTGATGATGGCTGCTAGCACATGGGGGAGGGAGATCATAGAATCATAGAATAGCTTAGGTTGGAAAAAACCTTTAAGATCATTGAGTCCAACCATTAACCTAACGCTACCAAGTCTTCCACTGAACCACGTCCCTAAGTGCCACACACGGAATAACTACATTGCATGAGAGTGAGAGTGCATGAATGGGCTTACCAAAGGCAGCTAACACCCTTGGATAGGCACTACAAGAGCTACATAAAGACATTTGTGCTCTTGCAAGATTTCTTCTGCAGGGGACTGCTTTCAGTCACTCTATTGTACTTCTACTGTAAGGAAATGCAGTTCTATCAATAAAGCAAGTGGTTCTTGCAGAATATGCTCAGAGTTTTCCCTGAGATTAGACTTCTTAGCAATCTTATTCCCTTCAACAGGATGTAAATCTGAATGCAGTATTTTCAGTCTGGCACAAGGCAGGGTAGGAGGTGCCACTTGCGTCTTCCCAGGCTAGTTACTTCCATTGCCTGGAGGGAGAAGCTGAAACACAGAAGTAGCTGGTGCTGCTGGGGAATCCAGCTGCTTGGAAAAGCCAGCTGGAAGAGTGAAGGGGAAAAATGGATTCGGAAAGTCGGATCAGTGTAAGAAAAGGCCTGGAACTATCCTGAAAATGAAAGGGTGCAGCTCAACTGTAGTAAGAATGAGAAGAATTTATAACGGCTTCCTTTGAAACGTTGCAGAAAGGTGCATGCAGGCTTGGTAATGCTGATAATGTCCATTTTGTACCTATATCTTAGTCACCTGTTAAGAGTCTCAAACATACCTTGAAACATTTGTTGTCTAAGCTCCTCACTACCCTTTTACAATGGAGGAGTCTCACCTATTCCAAGTGTCAGGAATGCCCAACACAAAAAGGGCTGTATTGTTCAGGCAGGGCCACAAAGTGTTGGATCTGGAATCATAAGTGCCACTCCTGAGCCTCCAGGCTGTTGCTCAAAACCCATACCTGGTTTTACATCCCTGTCTCAAATGGGTTGTATGATTATGCATGCACTCAAGCTGCTCAGCTAGCAGGACATCCCACCTACTTAAAGTTGAGCATGGGTTTTGAGTGGTTTCTTGAACAGAGTATTTAACTACAAAATGGCATAAGATATTCCACCAAGTTAGCTCAATAATAGTTTTAAATGAAAAAAAAAATAAAAAAAAGAAAGAAAAAAAAATCCTTTTGAAGTGGAGTCCCTCACCACTAAATTAGAAAGACCTGGGAGCTGGTTGGGTTTTGAAAAGAAGCATTCTTATGAATCTGACCATTTTGATTTGCTGAAAATTCAGCCAAACCCTTTGTCAGTGCACAGAATCACTCTTCTGCAAGAATGGGGGTCAGAAAAGGCAGCAAGATAAAATGCAACTAAACAACAGAGCTTCTCTGCTTTCCTGGGAAGAGCCTTAAATATAAATTTTGTCATAGTAGTGTGACCAGTAGCAGGAGAATAAATCCACTCACAAAAGCAAGAAGTAATACATTGTTTTAAAAGTAAAATAAAACAGTCCTAAAGCAAATTGCTTCTCATCAGGACAGCAGAGAAAACTAATTTAATTTCTGTAATATAAGACAAAAATGATTATTAAATCTCATGAAAATAAATTCAACCATCTTAAGAGCAGGCTGTAAATGCTAAGTGTATTGTGTCAAAAATTAACATATGAACTTCAAATATGTGGACCAATTCAAAATCCGATTTAACAAACTGCTGTTATTAAAGTCAATTGGAGAGCATTCGATTATAAAAACAAATGAAATCTTAACTCTACATGAACTAAGCAGAATGCAGTATCTAAGCATGTAGTGATCTAAATTATGTATTAAACTCAATTATTTTTATTGCTACTTTTCAATTAAGGTGGCATGATTAACCCCATTCTTATTAGAGGCTCAGTTCTGAACCTACCTGCATCACAACTTTGGTAAGTTCTTGGGGATAAATCGTTCATAGACTATTGGAAAACAAGTCTGCCCTTTAGAGTTCTTACAAGGGAGGTCTGTTGTAAAGGACAAAATAGCATTACGGTTTAATAGGCATGTACTAGAAATGGTGCTTTCCATCAGCTTTGTCAGTATTTTGAATGGAAGAGTATGAATACTAAGGTTAAAAATCTCCTCTCTTCAGCTCTTATCCAGGTAATCTTATGAATATATATTTGAGATTACCGCTTTGTTTTTACACTTTTTCTTAGTATTCACCAAAGGTCAGACTCGTTTTGAAATGCCAAAGCTACTTCTAACATGATATCTACGCTGAATCAGGCTCAGTTGCCCCAGTAAAGGATATCTCATTGACATTAACATCTGTGGTCTTTGGGCTAATCCACTGAGTTAATGCAGCAAGTTATTTCAAAAATATTATTTTTCTATAACACCATCTCTAAGCATATAGAAATTAAAATTAATGGCTCCGATTTTGGAATCATTTATTTGTTCAAGTTTTTCATCTTGACATTTTCACCATAACATGTTCAGTAAGTGCTCAATCATAACAGTCAGACTTGATGATTTTAAAGGTATTTTAAAACTTAAACGATTCTATGATTCTATGATCATTCTTCACATATTCTTTTTCCTAGTGTAATTTCTCACAGTCAGAAGTTATGGCTTCAGTGATTATAAATTTTCTAATGCTAATAAGATGTGAAAGTTCCTTGGAAACATATTTTCAGCCCTAGAGAGTCATGAAAGGAGACTTTCACTAGCACGGTGCATCTCAAGGGGTTTTGTTATAACTGAAAACTAGGCTTAGAAAATTTTCGATAGATGTGGTCTGCACGTTCTAAAAAACAAATATGAAAGTTAGGAATGTTAGTCAGATCTCTTCTTATTTACACTGAGGAACTTTGCGTGGATTCCTAGAAAAGGCTTTGAATTTTTCCTTGAACGAGGACTACCAGATTTGACGTACTATCTCCTTCATGCATACAGCTCCCTTTTATAAATCAGGAATGTTAGCACAGACAAAAGACGCAACTCTTTACAGAGTGAGTGTTGTGTTCATACTCCATGCTTATCTTGGAAGAACCCACATGTGCTTGTGCCTCAGCAAAAGCTTTTTGTTTATTCATTTGATGAATTTCTTCAAGTTTAAAGAATGAGATTAATTTTACTTATTCCTCTATGTGATCATTAGAAAAGCTTTTAATGAACACAGTAAACTCCAACTAATTATCACAATGGCATTTAACTCTAAATAAAATTGACAGGAAGCAAGAATATGATACATATAATTTTGCACAGTTTATTAAAACACATCTATCACTTTTTTTCCACTAAAGTAACCTGATCATATTATTCTATGATAATTTAGCTAATATTTTTTTCTGTGCATTTAATATTTAAGTGGCTTTTACTGATATTAAAGTCATAATGCATTTTATGGAAATTACTTTGCGTTCTAATTACTTTTCTTGGTGAGGATTGGTAAATAGAATTATCTTGTTATGCTTGTTGTAGATGAAAGCAAAGAAATATTTAATGACAAGATACTACTAAAAGAAAGAAATCCATATGCTTATGTTTTTTTCAAATAAGTCCATTTTGTCAACAATTCACAGATGAGCAATTCCCAGAACCGCTAGCAAGACCAGACATGTATATGAACAACAGAAAGACTCTGAATGGCAAGTTGGATGCTTTTAACATCAATAGTTCCCTTTTCTCTATGGCCTGACTTTCCAGACCTAAGCTGGGGAGAACTGGAAGTAACACAATGTGCTTTCTCAAGAAAGCAAGAAACACAAACAACTGTGTCCTTGAGCTCAGGCTGCCCCATGCTTTTAGTAAATTAAGTTACTGTTATAAAGCTATAAATTGTACCTATAAAAGCAATGAGGTCGAGGCCAGTGTAAAAGATAACCCCTTGCCTTGTCTTTTTTTTCGTACGAAATATACTTACTGATGAGAAAAATAGAGAAATTAATTGCTGAAAAATCAAGTTTTCATGCCTGATCTGCTCTCAGTTACTATACTAAAGTCCAGGTGAGGTCACGGATAAGAATGGATTAGAGTATCTGAAAAGTTAATTAAAAAGACAGAGTTGTGCTTTAGGACTAGTGGTACGGCCACTTTGGGTAAGTCATCCTTAACCAAAGGGTGATACAACGCCCTAGGTCCAGAGAAATTATGCTTCACCAGCCACTTTGTGTCTGTACTCTCCATCAGAATTCTTCATCAGAATGCGCTGTGGCTCTTACTTAGATTGTAATACTCTCTAATATCAGGAGAGCTGCCACCGGAGCAGCAAAATGGAAAGTGACACAGCAGAGTATGAAGCAAAACTAGGCAGAAGAAATAAATCAATATTAACACCAACAAACAAGATTTCAGCTGCTGTTGTTTTTTTTTTGTAAGGTTCCACAAATTTCTTTGGCTTTGCATTTTATTTGATAACACATGTATTTTTCCTAAGGGCTTTCTTTTGCACTGGTACTGGAGGCAACAGTTATGCCACAGGTGATGTGTTTTATGAGTGGTTATAATTGCAACTGGTCATGGAAACTGCACAGAAGAATTGGAGACTTTTATCCAGGTATAGACTCAGATCTCTTAACATGACTTTTCTACTCTACTTAAGCAATGCTTTCCTTGCAACTAGAGACACCTTCAAAGCAAAACCCCTGGAGTGGGTAAAGATTTGAACTTTATTAATCAGTGAGCCTCCCAGACCATGCAGAAATGGCACAGCCATCTTCATTAGTCTGGCTGCCGTGTCACAAAGGAAGGTCCTGCTGGAATGTTCTTGCCACAAACGCTCATCTGGGTGGGGACATAGACATTTTTTGCAATGAGAAGCAGCAAGAGGAACAGTGGTGTCTCCTATAGAAAGACATCCCTGAGGCTTTCATTTAGTCAAAAAAGTTGATGTCTTTGCTTCTTCACAAGGTCTTAACTTCAAGGGTCATTATTTTTTGTTAGTGTCTCCAACTCACCTTCAAGACAAATAATGCTCCTATGTGTTTTGCTTTCAGTCTTGCTGTTCTCGCGAATTTGAAGTGTCAGTCATAAAAAGAAAGAGGATGGAAAATGTAGAGAGAAGCTTTAATTCACACTGAAATTGCAAATTCAATTTAATTGAAACATTATGTGAATTTTCTTTCTACACCAAGTAAATTTTTCTATTTAAGGGAGGGATTTAAGAAAGTTCTGCAAATTAATGCCTATTCTGCTGTATTCTAAGCTTTCTTTCCATTACAGATGACCTTTAAATTAAATTATTTTAATCCACTTTTCAGCTCACTTCTTTCTATTTTTTGAACAGCAAGAAAACCAGCTCTTTATTCCTTTTTCATCATGGAAAAAACTCCACAGTAGACTCTAAGGAAGTAGTCCAATCTACAAATCTATTTATTCCTTTTCAGCCAAAATATTTTTTGCAGTATCCACCATAGTTGTACAAACAATAATTACAATAACATTTCACTGTTATACTGAGGATCAGGTTATCTCTGTAGAATATTTAGAAAGGTCAGTGTCTCATATATAACATACAGGCAAAAATAAAGCCACCAAACAATGTCATTAATATTTACTGCAAATACACTATAATATTCTGAGTTTGCTGCTCACATTTCTCCCTGTAATAGAACATGTTTCTAAAATGGATTAAATCCTGATTTGATTTTACTACTGTACATATTACAAATGCATTTAATTTTAAGTGACAAAATAAAATATAGCATATGACATCCTAATCTGATGTATAGCAGCTTTACCAGCAATTCCCAAAGAGACATATTTTTTTTTCGTAAAAATGTCTATGTTCCTTCAGTTAGCTCATCAGGGCCTTATATTCAAGTAGCACTGTACTTCAGTTCCTTCCCTTAACCAAATGTTAGCTAAACTGATAGGATCCCAGCAAGAGGGACAAAAGTGAGTTGAAGGAGGTTTATTTGATTTACAACGCAAAAAGAGCACTTACCCCCTCTTGCTCTAATCCACCTTATTTGAATAGACACAGAAGAAAAATGCATTCAGTGCTTTTGAAGGTCCACTGGAAGTTTTACCATTGACCTTTAAAGACTCAGGATGAGAAGGGAGAGAACGAATGTGATGTAGCTGTGTGTCAAAGGCACAGTCCTGTTTTGGAGGTCACAGAGTATCTCGCTGATGGAAAACAAATAAATGAGTAATAACATTAACTAAATGATTGGGTTATGGACATCATTCTATCCAGAATCCTTCAGAGGCTTTAATGTGTTGACTTCAGCAAGGCAAAATCCTCTCAGGGCATCATGACTATCATGACCTCTTTTCTCTCAAATTATGTTAGTCCTGAATAACAATTATGGAAATTAACTTATTAGTGCAAATTGATACATGATGCTGGGCCAGCAGAATTGACTGTTCTGTATTGTTTTATTTATTTATGCTGCAGCAATAAACAGAGGCTGACTGAACCATTGATGTAGGGGGATATTTAAGTTATGGTTAGACCAAAAAATTAAATTAATCTTTGAGATTTACCTTTGAAACATCAAGGAATATTCTGGTGTTATCTGCAATTTGCCATGACTGAAAAGCAAAAAAAAGGGGGTTTCACAGCAAATCCTAAGAATTAGGAAATCATATTTGTTCTTTGAGCATGTAAATGAAATTCTGTTTGAGAACTTTCATGACATCCTAAAAGAGCAGCATAGATTTTCTCCCTCTCATTTATTCATGTCTTCCCTTATTCACATCTTTTCCACAAAAATTTGTGATAGGGAAGGACAAACTGCAGGCAAAACTGAGCACATAAGTCTTGGATGGAGAAAGCTGAAGAAAGACAAAACAAGTGCAGGAAGATGCTTACGGCTGCTGCCCCAAGGCTGCCAGTGGTGCCAGGGAGGTGTCTGAGGGGCTTTGTTGGCATGTCATGAGGAAAATGTGGATACTCCCCCAAGCCAAGTCAGGAGGTTTCCCATCTGTCCATCCACAGGGAAACCCCTCTGAAGTCCAGCAAAGGAAATCTCTGCGAGTGCCAAATCCCACCTCAGCAGACCTCTGGTGATGGAGGAAAGCCCATGTGCACAAACAATTGCGCTGCATGAGCACCACCCAAAAATCTGAAGTTTGAAAGAGAATTAAACTTTTGAGGTGGCCGGCTGCATTGAGATGCAAATTTTTGTCTGCAAGTTTTAAGATTAGCAGCACTGCCATGGGACCAAAATGACCTGTCCTGAGCCTTGAATAAGAAGGCATCTGAAATCAGCTTTGCCACCACTCATGTTATGCTTGCATGTGAGTCCTTCTAATCCGGCCTGTATCCCTTCAAATAATCTGGGAGCAGACCCTAGCACTTAAATATGTTTACATCAACTGTCTGACAAACCATCACACATAATGAGGAGAAAATTAAAATTCAAAGTATATTTATATGTGGGGAATTGAAGCTAATTTTCTCAGGAAAAAGTAACAATAATTCTTTTAGCTTCCTTAATGTCAGTGCATGGAAATGAAACAGCAGCAACTGTAAAGCAAATTTTAATGATATGCCCAAATGTCCCAAGTACATATCTGACAAGTTTCTACAATGGCAGCATTTTGATCTTTTTTCCTTTATCTTTTGATGCTAGAGGTTACATCAGAAAGCTTTCTTTAATCTTTTCACATTTCATGTTAAAACCTTCAAACTTTAAAATTAAATCTAATCTGCAAATTAACAAAGTGTGTGTTTCAAAATTAAAAAGGAGATTAAAAATACACCGTGCAAATAAAAAAAAAATCTTTAAGTTAAAAATAAATGAATTATCTTTTATTTTCTTGTATCTGCACATGTCATGGAGTGTTTTGAGAAAAGTGTGGTTGTTTGCAATTTTGCGATTTTGCCTGGCTATCTACCTAATGACACTTGGCTGCACCCAGCTCTCACTGGCCATTTCACCCACCATCAAGTATTTGAGTGCAAAGATGTTCTGTGAATGCTCGTTTTCTTCCGGCTGTCTCTAAGCTACTTGGGAAGAAGCAAGGGATTTCCAAGAAGGCCTGGCTCTATCAACTTCCCAAGCAACATGTGCAGTTGATGCCATGAAAAAGATGGCTTTGCAACAAAGAGCTGGACCCTTTATGCATGCATCAGTGTTAAATCAGAAGTCACCAGCACAAAAGAGCCAGGCTTTGCTGGTTAGAGCTGTAACAGATTCACATGCTCAGACAAGGCAAAGTGGCAGAGATGTGATGAATGCTGGCTATGTTACAGTGATTTAAAAGGCAGGGTATGTTGCATTGTACAGACATTAAAATGTTTAGAGGTTTGAGAAAGTTCCTGGAAAACTCTGAGCCACTGCTCAGTGCTGTTTCTGGATACTGAGTGCCCCTGGGTGCCCTGTGTTCCATGCGGGGCCAGCAGATGGACACAGGAACCTGCTGTGCCCTGAGGCCATCCCTGCTCCTGGTGCAGCTGAGGAAGCACGGGCCACAGAAAGGAGAGCGTGGGGAGCAGACTGCAGTGCTGTCAGCAGCAGCTCGGTAGACAGCCCCCTTAAAACAGATTCCCTGATTACAATCTGTTTTTATATATATACACAGCACATGGCAATTCTTCTCTTTTCTTTTCACTTCTAACTTTTTTCTTATTTTTTGTGCTAAACTTACAAGAGACTTAGCTTGAAAGTTCACTCATTCGCCCCAGAGACGTATTTAAGGTTTATTTCTCATTTCCTCACAGTCCTTCCCAGGGATCTGGGGCATGAGGAAAAGGCAGGAGCAGAAACAGGGAGCTCATCTCGCAGGCATCCACATCAAACCAGGGCAGGAAAGCTGCAGGTGATTTCTGCTGGCTTGTTGGGCTGCAGGCTGGCAAGCAAGCCTGTTCCTTACAGTGTGCCCCCCATGGGAGGGAACAGAGCTGCTGAAAGGAGCCCATCAGCAGCAGTAACAGAGGAGTCAAGCAGCTAACTGAAACCAACCAAAGTCCCTCTTGCAGAAGAAGGAGGTGTAGCCTCGCTTCCAGCCTCCAGCACCTTACTGGATGCTACTGGCCTGGGCTGTTGACAGTCTTCCCTGTCCCAGAAATAAGAGGGATGGCAAATGCCTATATAAAACATCACATAGCAATCCCTCCTGCTTGCTTAAGAGGGGCATGGGAGGGACAAGGAGAAAGGGAAAGCATTTCATACTGTTTGATAGTTGCACAAAGCAGTGTAATGCTCTGAGCCTTTGCACACAAACTGAGGGATGCGGAAGTGATAGGAGTTCTAAGTATTGCTCTTGTGCAACTCTCAGTATGGTCTGTTCTGTCAGAACAAAGGGAAAAAAAAGGATAATGAAATCTGTAGCTCTTCATAGGAACTTAAAACCAAAACTATCTGAAAGATCTTTGAAACTTTCCTTCCTGATCCCTTTCCTTTTCTTCTTAAATGGTAGCTTTCTGAATAATTTTAAGCTATCAGAAAAAAATCCCAACCAAACAAAAAAAAATCATAGAATCATAGAATAGGTAGGGTTGGAAAAGACCTTACAATCATCTAGTTCTGAATTAAACAACGAAACAACAACAAAACCACACAAAACTCCCATGGTTCTGCTTCCTTTCTCAATCCTGAAAATAAACGTGAGTCTACTGATAGGGAATTAGTTTGTTTAGATGTCTGTTAAACTGTTAAACTTGCACTTTACTTCTAATAGCTTGAAGACTTCTGGGCCCTCTACAATCATGACTGGAACCCAGCCAAGTCCCACTAAGAAAAAAGTCAACACAAAGTGAAAAGTTTGCCAGGAATTCCTTGTTGAGGCCTTAAGCACAAGACTATTACTGTTTTTTCCTCTTCAAAGAGATTTCTTACAGTTTCAGAAAACTTTCAGTATCATCCACTGAAGTATGCCTGTAAAAAATCCTTGTTACTCTTTAAAATCTATATCATTAGTTTAGTGTTAGTTCAGAGTTTTACAGAGATCTATTGCTCTGTGCCTTTTCTTCTGAGGTCTATTTTAATTTTAGCAGTGCCATTACAACTTACCAAAATCTGCAGAAGATGCACCAAATATGAGTACAGACTAAAATTTTTAGTCTTCTCATATCATGCATGTATTTAGACGAGTACTCAGTTCCACCAGGACTTCATTCCAGGGCCATGTAATACCAACAGTGTTACTTTTCCCATCTCTTTCTCTATAACTCTGAATTTTTAACGATGTGGGTAGAGTGTTAGCACATACTTCAGCAGAGTTGGCATCAAGTGGAAGTTGATCTCATTTACCTGAACTTCTAATCACTGCCCCTGTGACAACCTTACAGTAGCAAAAAAACAAAGCCTAACTCTTCCTTGGACAGCAAATATAGATTAATTTGGGAGGTAGAGAAGATTATATGCTTTCCCGGGCATATAGCACATATGCCTGGATCACACAGAGGAGTGAGGTGGCTGCAGGGCACCCCTGGCCATATGGGGTAGGGGCAGCCCTCCTGAAATGGGAGAAAAGAGACACGAAGCTGGAAAATTAGAGTTTTGACCTGAGGACCTGACTCCAGTTAATGGATTTATTACTAAGCATAAATTATTGCTAATATAAGAAAGTGGAAGACAATTTTAGCTGCTAATGAGAACAAGTATGAAGTAATTATTTCTTGTCATTCTTAATGAGAGATAGCAAATAAATAATGTTTCAGTGGATTATGACTTTATGCTGCTGGCTTCGTGGGTTGAAGCTCCATGTTGGAGCGCAAAAGATAATACAGGAGAAGATGAAAAAATAACCTAAAAATCACTGCTTTGAGGACATCCGTAAAAGCCAAATGTTTAATTAAAGTTATACAAATGCTTGGCATTGGCTTTATTTATTAATTTTTAACACATTCAACATGATCTTGATTTGAGGAGGAACAATGACATTATAGCAAGAAATTTGTTGATTATAAGCTCTATCTGGTTTTTGTAATTAAAAATGTGATAAAGAAAGGCTAAGTCAGTAACGCTTGAACTGCTGCTACTGGGATATGCACAGTAATACACAATTCATAAACTTTTGGGAGAGGGATTTATTTAGCTTATTTTTTTAAGAAACTTCTTCCCTTACAGTATTTCTAGAGAAATGTGAGAAATAACAGATCATTTATATGAGCAGAGAAGAAAAATCGTTCTGTCAAATGCCTGTGGAATTGTAAATCTAGACCTGTTACATAGAGGATACAACCCCAGAGACTTGCAACTCACTTCATCTTTTACCAGATTCACTATCCCAAAGGTAAGCGGTCAGGTTTAGCAGGTAGCAAGGTTAGCTATAGGGAAGCCATAGCCCTCCATAGCCAAGTCCAATGCTCAGTCTCCTGTCTTCAGTCTCAGAAAACTGACAGTTTTTCCTGTTATTTGGTTTGTGTATCCACTTTCGAGTTCCAAGCAAATGCGAAAGTGCCAGAAGAGGATGGGGCAGTTTTGGTATAAACAGAAGAATATAATATAGGATCTCCTTTCATCCTGTGTCACAGGAAGGCACAGGCTGATATCTCAAACCCCCAAACACAACAGAGTACCTGAGGTAATATTTGATACCTCATCTGGTGCCTGATCTCAGCTAGGTCTCCATACCTGTTGATTGTTTCACACTATTGAGTGGGATGTGCGTACCAGCATGGATTGTGAGTCTGCAAGAGGGAAAGAATGCATCCCTTTCTCTGTCTATGGGATGGAAGCCAGCATCCTAAATCAGCTGGAGCAGTTTCAATGCAGAAATATTAATTCAAGGAATCATTTTCATGCAGAAGATTACTGCTCTTTGAATGTCATGTAATTTATAACCTGCAGAAAACCCTTTGTAAATTATATTTTAAATTTTGTCACAAGTGTGACAAGGTTCACTTTTTCAGTTGTTTTGTCTTTAATTGCAATGCATGAAATAAGGGGAAAAGTCTCTACTACTTTTATAAAAAGTAAACAGCCAAGCTAAACCATACATGTTTATACATATATAGCTGTATAAATAGATATATGTATTAGATATATTATAGAAATGCCTATTATGTAAACATATCTTTCTGAGTACATTATCGATGAAAGCCATGGGACTTCTTTTTTTTTTTTTAGAAAGCAACAATTTTCAGATTTAGCCTATGTAGAGATAGATTTAGGTTTGGGAATGAATTATGTTGGAACTGATGCTGTAGTTCTCAATATCCACTTTCAGAGCAATTTGGTGCAGAATTTTTCATGAACTGGAGATAAAAATTATTTCCTGCTACAGTGAAATCAATTAAGATCTATCAGACTTCAGGCAAATCACTTTCTGCTTGGTAGAGCCACGTAAGAACAGCCAGAGGCTTTAAAATTTATTATTACCCTTGCTGAGCAGCAGCTTGACTCCTAGATTAGTCTTGTAAAAATTATGAAATTATGTCAATAGAGGTCTTCTGTTTTCCTGCACAAGGATACTGTAGGAAATAATGAGAGAATACCAGGAATCAAAGTTTTTGCTTTAGAAAGATTTACAGCTGCTTCTTCATACCATAAGTCAACACTGAATAATGAAAAGACTTGTAATTAAAGGCTAATTTAGTATTGATTGTGTCCTAGAGCAAGGGGGACAGTTCACTGTTCTCGCACCATTCTGTGCAAGCTTCATCAGCCAGACAGTGTGAGTGCAATTATCTTAAGTAGCCTTCAGCAATGGGATGGCATCTCTTCCAATCTATTCCCATGTGCTCTGCAAGTGTGTTAACAGAGGATGGAGCAGTCTGTGGGCAAAAGTGCTTATCTTACAAGGTCTTTAGTATCACACATCACCTCAGACTGCTCCACTCTGCAGAAGTGAGCATCAGGTGTATTTCATTTGGGAAATAAAGGACATGGGATACCTCTTCAGTCCAGTTTTCTTGCTTTTTTGCTTCCTCTTCTTATGGTTCCTGTGATGGATCATTTTTGAGTGAGCACCTTTCTGAGGTGTCTCTGGCTGTTGCTTCCTGTGCTTTTCAGAAAAAAGTTTAGAAGTGCTGTTTGACTAGAGGAATACATGAGAAAAGAAGGACTATGGTTACCTGCTCTGCTTTTCAGCCTATGGACCTGTCTGCATATATGCAGCTGTGAGCATAATTTAGTTAGACTTTCTGAAAGTGGAATTCTTCAGTTTGTTAATGTTTATAGGGACTTATTCATCATTGCACCAATGAGCAAGAAAAGACCATGCGTCATAACACTGTAAAGGTGGCTGTCAAAATTCAGGAAGCCACATTTCTTTCTATGACACCTTGATGATCCTCTGATTAAATTTCATTGTCCCTTAAGTAGTATATTTCCACCAATCAATTGATTTTTTTTTTGGCTTCCAGGATTTCATATGTCTCCTGTATGCATCATGTATCATAGAAATTAGGTCATATTTAATATACTGAATCATAAACATTAGAGATGGAAAATCTCATTAAGTCATCAAATTGATTCCTTTGTCAGTGCAAAGAGGTTCCCATGCAGAATAGAATTTAATATTTAACATAACACATGCTCAGCCCTCAAGTGTTTCTTTTTATTGGGTATTCCACAGAACCCATTTAGTCCTTGCTATCAGTGATATTTATGCTAATCAGAATTTCCTTTTTGAAACTTTGTTCCACAACTTTTAATTATATCTCTACATTGCTCTTTCTATCTCTGGAAAAGTAGTACTTGCAGGTAACAGTCATACACCTTCTTTCCAGCACTGTTCAAAATATGAAAAGGTGGGGTTAAATATGGAAACAGTCCTATAGTATCCACTTTCCAAGATCTCCAAATGACCTCTATTTCTTTTTCCTGTAGTGAGTTTTTTTCTTCAAAGTTTCAGAAACGGACATAATCACTTTTAATTTGGAAACCAACTTTTGCTTAGTGGCACTACTTACTTTTTAGTACTTATTACCATAAAAAATATCTAAGCCTATGTTTTCTTATAAAATCTTTTTTTTTTTTTTTTTTTTTTAAGGTAAGATTTGGAAAAATAATTATTTTCACTTATTTAGCCAAATATGTGTTTTGGACTCTTTTAAACATTACAAGTCAATTATTCTACCTATCTTACAGCCACCAGTAGGAATCACTCCATTAAATATTGCTGCCTTTGAAGGACAAAGAGGCAGAAGTCCTCCTATGAGATCCTTTGTGGTTTTGCTTTTCCCAGTGAGTACAAAACCCAAAGAGAAATTTTCTGACAGAGTGTATTGTGGTGGGTCACATTCTAGAATTTGTTTGCATTTTCACTATACTACACAAAAATGGAACTACTGACTCACTGGGTGTGACTGAGCATAGCATCATAGTTCTGTCACCTGGGGACAGAGAAAGGAGACAGAGCCATACCTGATAAACCTTATCTCCTTCTATCTGCTCTCAGATAGGTTATTTTCTTATATCATTTGGTAATCAGATAATGTAAAACAGCCGGTGGGACAACAGAAAACACAGATCACAAAATCACACACAGGTGACAGGTGGAAGGGACCTCTAGAGGTCATTTGGTCCCACCACCCTGCTCAAACAGGGTCACCTAGAGCAGGCTACCCAGGACTGTGTCCTGACAGCTTTTGAGTAAGTTCAAGGTGGGAGATTCCACAACCTCTACATGCAACCTGTTCGACTTCTCACCCTTACAGTAAAAACATGTTTCCTGATGCTCAGATGGTACTTCCTGTACTTCAGTTTGTGCCCTTTGCCTCTGGTCCTGTCACTGGGTGGCACTGAAAAGAGCATGGCACCATCTTCTTTGCATCCTCCCTTCAGATATTTACATACACTGATAAGATCCCCCTGAAACTTCTCTTCTCCAGGGTGAAGAGTCTCAGGTCTCTCAGCCTTTTCCCATGGAAGAGATGTTCCAGACCCTTAATTCTTTTTTGGGCCCTTCTTTGGTCTCTCTAACGTGTCAATGTCTCTCTTGTACTGAGGACCCTAGAACTGGACACAGGACTCCTGGTGTGGCCTCACCAATGCTGACTAAATAGGAAGGACCACTTCCCTTGTCTTGCTGACGGTGCTTTGCCTGGTGCAGTCCAGGATACCATTAACCTTCTTTATTTCTGATCCATGTTAACCTGCTGTCCACCAGGATCCCCAGGACCCTTTCTGCCAAGCTGTTTGCCAGCTGGTTTGCCTCCACCCAGCATAAATTAGTGC
Source organism: Psittacus erithacus (assembly GCA_009867235.2). NCBI lineage: Eukaryota > Metazoa > Chordata > Aves > Psittaciformes > Psittacidae > Psittacus > Psittacus erithacus. Next base: position 5,961 of record WYDI02023881.1, on the reverse strand, counting down.
AAGGGGTTGTTCTTCTCCAGGAACCAGACTTTGCACTTTTCCTTGTTGAACTTCATGAGGTTCCCATCAGCCCATTTCCCCAGCTTGACAAGGCCCACATGGATTGCATCATGACATATTGGCCTCTTGACATATTGGCCACTCCTCCCAGTTTTGTGCTCTTTTCAGACTTGGTGAGGGTACGCTGATGAATGGAGACAACTTTTTGGGGTTTTATAGAGTATTTGGAGTATAAAGCATGTGGTCAGACAGGATGGCCTATTTATGAATTTTGATAATATAGATTCCTTTCACTTAAGGCTTCATACCACCTTATTAGAACCTTTGGCTGCCAGCCAAAGGGCAATTTCTGACCAGTTTCACTAATTTTCCCACTTGCAGCAATGTTGCCATACTACCTGACCTTTCAAATCAATTCATCTTGAGATACATTATTGACTAATTTCCTGAAATTCAGGTGAAATGGGCTCATTTTTAACCTTGGCCCTTCCTTGCGCACTGAAATTACCTTATCCTCTGATACCAACAGTGCCATTAGCAAGCAATCAAAATTCTTCTCCAAAGGCTTTTCGATTTTATTTGCTCTTTCCACCCTGATTTCGGTGATGTATTTCATATAATTCTGGTGATTTGTCAACTTTTTAATAGTACTGAGGCCTTTAATTGCCTTATTATCTTCTGTAATGCAGTGAGCTGTTGTTTTTTTTTTTAGCATTTCCATTCCCCTCAAGGAAAACATGGACTTTGGAATAGTACAGGCCTTCTATTTCCCAGAATGAAGAAATAGCTCAGACCCTTAAGGATATCTACTTCATCTTTCAGCAACATATAATCTATCATGGTCCCTTTTTACTTTCCTAATAAATCTGCTTCTCAGGCAATAAAGGCTTCATCATTTTTGCTCTTCAGACACAACAATGTCCTTTTCTTCTTCTGTGTAGCCAGGAGAGCTAAGAAGATCTCAGGGCTAAAAAGCCAGCAAACATTTGAGACAGGATTCTAAGGAGGATGATACTCAGCTAGGAGCAACAAATCTGAGCTTTATTGCCTGTTTTTTGTGCAAAGGCTGAGAAAAGATGAAACCTGACCAGTGCAGAGGATTTGACAGTACAGCAAGCTGAAGTGCCTGTCAACCTTTCCATGGATGGATGGCACTAGGGATAGGGCAAAAAGGTGCATTGTTTCCCAAGCCTGGACTCTTTCACAGAAAGCTTAGATTCGGGTGCCTCATTATGCAGTCCTCCGTAGCATAGATACAAAATGGGTTTGGATGGCAGGGAAGAGTACATCTACTTCAGTGCTGGCACTCTGTATCACTGCCTCTGCTGTGGCCTGTCTCACTTGCCATGGCAAAGGTCTCCCTTGGATCTTCCCTTCATATGCCCATTACTGGGATGAGTGGCAGGACCCCAGCTATCTTCATCCTACTGCCTCCTAACTGCATGTGCTGCCATGCCTTTTCTCTGGCTTTATCAAGACTGAATGAGCTTAGAGTGTGATGGGTGACTGCCAGACCAGATTAAATACTGCGAAGAGACTGCAGACAGGGAACTTCAGGACTAATGTGCAAAATTCAGGTTTAAAACCTTCTACTATCTTGCAAATGGATGTTGTTTTATTCACCTGGCTTTTCCATCATGTACTCCAGATTATACACTTGCACAGTGTGTCACCTGCAGACAGCTTTGCTGAACTGAGAATAAAGAGATGAATAACAGCCTGAATACAGCCATGAAAATCATACATAAAAAAAAAAAACACATTCCTGCTCAGAGCTATATTAATGGCAACTTTTATGTTATTTATGTTTTGCCTCAGATAAACACATATACCAGGAGAAAAAAAATCCAGTACTTATAGTAAATCTACTGCACTCTGTTGTAAACTTGGGAAAAAAGTGTTGATTGGTTTGCTTGTCTGAGTTACGCAGAAAAAGCTGAAAGCTGGAAGACTGTTAGTTTCTGCTAAAGTGAGTACCTTTCCCCCTGAATAAAAACATTTAATTTAAGGTCTCTCAGTGTTTATGCATGTTATCTATGTTTCAGACACAGGAATTAAATGTCAGCAGAGCCAGATGTTCAGCTACATTTGATGGCAGTACTGAATTCAATACGGCCACATTGATTTATGCTACCTGAGGAGCTAACCCAGAGTTGTTACTTTCTACAGGATGCCACATAAGAGCTATAAACTTATTTCTGAGTGCACAGAAAAGAAAATGCAGCTTGGAGGGTGACTTGAAATCAGAAGCTGTGTCTGAAAATAATGCCCTGTTTCAAATACACCAATCTTTATCAGACACTTCCAGTGGAAATAATGTTATTTGGGCAACTAATGTCCCCTATGTTCCAACAGGAAGTTGAAAAAGATCCTATCAATTCTAAAATTGATTGACAGGCTGAGAAAGTTGGGGCTGTTCAGCCTGGAGAAGAGAAGGCTGGGTGGAAACCTCATAGCAGCTTTCTGGTATCTGAAGGGGGCCTACAAGAATACCCAAGAGGGACTCTTCATCAGGGACTGTAGTGACAGGACAAGAGGTAATGGATTTAAACTTAAACAGGTGAAGTTCAGGTTAGATATAAGGAAGAAGTTCTTTACTGTGAGGGTGGTGAGGCACCAGAACAGGTTGCCCAAAGAAGTCGTTAATGCTCCATTCCTAGCAGTGTTTGAAGGCCAGGTTGGACAGAGCCTTGGGTGGCATGATCTAATGTGAGGTGTCCCTGCCCATGGCAGGGGGATTGGAACTAGATGGATGAACTTAGGGTCCTTTCCAACTCTGACCATCCTAAGATTCTGTAAAGATCAGGCTTGTCTTTGAAAACTGTTCTCTTCTCACTGTGACAAGTGATGTCCAAATTGCAATAGCAAGAATTTCCATTTTCTTGACAACAGCTTTACTGGGGTGGCAGAAAAGCAGTTTCTGTACATTACCCTACAGCTACCATATCCAGGGCTGAAAAAGTTATTCAACTACTTCTGTTTTTTCAATAGCTTTTCTGGGCAATAGACAACCAATACAAGTACTGTGGCCATGAAGAAACTATGGATGAAACCAGTGAGTTAAAAACTTAAAAACATCCTGTGCTGCAAAGCATTTGGGTTCTTAAACTAGATTTAATGCTTATAGTTAATATTTGGGCTGGAATAGATGTATTTGCATGGATATTAGTAAAGCCCCTGTGGCTTGTGGCTGCTGGGGATTTGGTCCAGCTTTACCGGGTGAATTGCAAGTTTTCTAGCAAAACGCTGAGATTTGAATGTCTAATTTTCTAATGATTCTATATAACGGTCTCCACTAACACTCTAAATAGTTTAAACCTGACTCTTAAGTAATGGAAAGGAACCTACCTGCACACTCAGGTTAAATCTGAATAGCAACGGTAGGACTGAAATACTGTATGCTGTATGCCTTCTTTAATAACACAGCCTTTTCTTTTGGATTAGTAAATTGTTCCAAAGAATAATCCAGACTGGTGGGGAGCATCTTTCTCATGTGGAGATAGGTAGAGTTAGAGTGGAGAATATTTCTGAACCTGTGCTGCTGCTTCAGAGGAGGCAGACTTTGATTATTCACCCCGGCACATATGTAGTCTGTTGTGCAATCTGCCATCAGTTTTTGTTCATGGGGTAAATAATGAATAATATAATTCAGTAGATATTTTCAAATAAACAATAATTCACACTATAATGAATAAAACTTTTGGTGTTAACAAATAGTTCCAGAAATATCCTAAAGGTATCTGAGTATTCATAAATAAGACCAGCAAGCAGTGATTTAAAGCACACCAAACTGAGTGGAAAATATTTATAAACCAGTATTTTAGAGTTTGAGCAGTTGTGATCCTTATCCTGTGCCCAGAACTACTCAGGACCATAGCTTCAAACTGAAGGCAGTGCTTCTGCCACACTGGCCTGTAGCTTGCTTGCTGCTGCTGTGTCCCTCCCTGTAACAGGCAGGTAAACTGATAGCTGGGAACCAAGAAGATTAGGACTCAACCCACTTTAATATATGAACTATATCACCGCAGGAATTGAGCACGGGATTTAACCTGGTTTTGAAAAATACAATTGATGTCTAATCTATAGCTCGAAACTATGCTCACTGTCATGGCATGAGTGCTGTAACAGTTTCACTCTGCTTGTGTGTCCTGAAATTTCAGTAAGGCCAGCTGATCAGATCAATGCGTTCACAGGCAGCAAGCAGCAATATGTTATGAGGCTCAAGATTCCTTATCATCCTTCATGGGGATTACTTTTTAGGCACTAAGAACTGCTGTTAAATAAAGGGAAGTAACACTTATGAACAGACAGAAAACATTCTTACCACTTCAGATAAGAGTGTAATGCTTAATGAGAGAGGCAATGACATGCACTCAAGACTTCATCTTTTCAATGATGTGCCACAATGCAAATGGTATTGCAGATGGTAGCTGATAAGGGAAGTACTGACATAGTATTAGGGGGAGGGAACAGAGAAGGTGGCTGGGTTGTCATATTCTGGGGAGATAAACCACCAGTTTCCTTTTCTGACACATATGCTACAAGTGCATGCCAGGTATAGCTCCTCCTCACAACATCCTATAGTCAGAAGAAAGGGCAGAAAGGGGTTTTGTACTTTGACATTTTCTATATTTTTGGTTTTGCAAAAGGAATTGGATGCAAAATTTTAAATTTCTGGATTAAATATTTTGTGTGGATTTTAGCTGCAGATTTTGCTGGTCATTGAAATGCCATCACAAAAAATTTAGCAAAGGATTCTTCCTCTCCATTTGGAGGGCAGGATTCAAATATGGCCAGCAGTGTGCCCAGGCAACGCACAAGAAGGCCAGCTGCATAATGGCATCCTGGTCTGTATCAGAAAAAGTGTAGCCAGCAGGACCAAGAAGTGATCATCCCCTGTACTCAGCACCGGTGAGGCCACACCTCGAATCCGGTGTTTAGTTCTGGGCCCCTCACTACAAGAAAGACATTGAGGTGCTGGAGTGAGTCCAGAAAAGGGCAACAAAGCTGGCGAAGGGTTTGGAGCACAAGTCTGATGTGGAATGCCTGAGGGAACTGGGGCTGTTTTGTCTGGAGAAGGGAAGGCTTAGGGAGGACTTCATTGCTCTCTACAACTACCTGAAAGGAGGTTGTACTGAGTCTCTTCTCCCAGGTAACAAATGATAAGACAAGAGGTAACAGTCTCAACCTGTGCCAGGGGAGGTTTAGATTGGAAATTAGGAGAACTTTTTTCACAGAGAGGGTGATCAGGTATTGGAGCCAGTAGGTGGAAATTTCAGAGTACAAACTGCAAAGGAGGCAGCTGTACATGAAACATATAGTTAAATAGACACACAGGACATGATGGATGCTGAAAGTTCAAGGGAGACTGGACAGAAGTCCCAGAAGACATATCCCTTGAGAATTAATAGATGCACAGAAACTACCTCTCTCTTGTAGACTCTGAGCTGCAGAGTATACAGGTTGGATAAATTACCAGGGGAAATATTAAACAGTTTTTCTATGTCATTCTGATCTCCTCTAGGCCTAACAAGACTGCTGGACCTTCAGTCTGGCTTAGAATCATAGAATAGTTAGGGTTGGAAAGAAACTTAAGATCATGTAGTTCCAACCCCTTGGCATGGGCTGGGACACCTCACATTAAACCATATCACCCAAGGCTCTGTCCAGCCTGGCCTTGAAAACCGTCAGGGATGAAGCATTCACTGCTTCCCTGGGCAACCCATTCCAGTGCCTCATCACAATCCCAGTAAAGAACTTCCTCCTTATATCTAACTTAAACTTAGAATCATAGAATCATAGAATTGTTAGGGTTGGAAAGAACCTTAAGATCATCTAGTTCCAACCCTCCTGCTATGGGCAGGGACACGTCTGTTCTGGGTTCAGCAGTAGCAGTCATTTTTCTCCTTCTTAGTAGCTGGTGCAGTGCTGTGTGTCTGACTTTCAGCCTGGGAACAGCAC
>WYDI02023880.1:0-11872 GCA_009867235.2 Psittacus erithacus | reverse complement strand
CACTGGAATGGGTTGCCCAGGGAAGTTGTGAATGCTCCATCCCTGGCAGTGTTCAAGGCCAGGTGGGACAGAGCCTTAGGTGACATGGTTTAGGGTGAGGTGTCCCTGCCCATGGCAGGGAGGTTGGAACTAAATGATCTTAAGGTCCTTTCCATAACTACTCTATGATTCTATGATTATGGGCGGGAAATTACCAATTTAATCGCGATTACAAAATAGATATGAGCATTTGTACTGATGGTACACACTGGACAAAGATCAGACTGGATGCAAGATACTGCATAGGAAGTGAACCCCTATCACAGGTGTTCACAGCCTATCACAGCAGGATAAACGTAGGATCACAGCCTATCTAATAAGCACTGCAAGGTAGGTAATTCCAAACAACAGTATTCAAAGCAAATAGCCAATATCCACTGGAAGAGCCGGTCTTAAATGTTGCTACTTGTCTAGGCATACATATCAGTAACATGTCTTCATATTCAAGAGCTTTTGGATGACAGTGCTGCTGAAGTACAGCCATGTGTGGCACTGACTCCTAGGAGCCTGATTTGTCACTGCTGAGTCAGCCTCAATATAAATTTTGCTGCTCAGCACTTAGGAGGTCAGTAATCTGTGCCACGATAAAATTTGTTAACTGGACTAATATCAGAGTCCTCAGAGGCTTCCAGGAGGGCAGATGAGGCATCAGTCCTGACAGACTGAAGATAAAGCAGGACCACTGAAGGATGGGCATGAGGGAAACCTCTCTGACAAGCTGGCAATGCCCTAGAGATGGGCAACCATAAGAAAAAAACAAAAAAAGACAAGCTAAGTAGTACTTATAAGGTGGAAAATGAAGTTTGAAGGACACCAGAGCAAAATTAAAGTTTCCCCAAAATGCATTTTGTAAATACATCTAAACTGTTTCTAACATTTTTGCCTATTTTATGGTATCCTTGGACTTCAAAACAGCTGTAAGGTGTATCTGGAGTCTGAGGCATATATAAAGGAAATTCGTCATTTCAGATTATATAAAACATTGTGTGACAAGAAATGTATGTATTCAGTGGAAGCAAAACACGAAAGATCATCAAATCTGTACTACTATTCATTACAACAGAAAAGCTTTAGCCTTAAAATACGAGGAGCTGCCTAAAAAGGCAGTTGATTTGGTTATGCCGCATATGCTATGCAAAATAAAACTGCAGAAGCTTAACCTGGAGCAAAATCAACAGACTTCTCATTTTTATTTAAAGTATAAAAGAAAGTATTTCCAATACTAAATTTTGAACATTTCTGAACAAAAATCTGTCAGATTTACCTTTTAGGGGGAGATAACTAAGGACAGAGAAAGCAGCAAACCTGTCTAGACTGACTCTCTGAAAGCTGCTAGCATGTTTGATGCAGCTCTGCAGTTTGGAACATGAAATTAATCCCAATGCAAAGCAACTGCAGAGAAATTAGAGATGAGAGAGTCAAAAGATATTAAAGTTATCAGTATTTATCCATTATTCATAAGAGAACAGCTGTCCCTTTTTTTGCTGTTTTCCCCAGACTTGGGTTACCATTGTAGAGGAAAGCTGTAATAAAGGCACTGCCATACTGATGCTGTAGGGATATCTAAATACTATGGATTTAATTGGTTTCAGTGCTAATTAATGAAACTTCACAGGCTGAAGCAGTAGGTCTCTCTTTGGTGAAATATCATAATAAAAGACAAAGCAAATCTACAAGACTGTGGTAAAGTACCAGACTTCATAAAAAAGCAACTAAGACGTAATAGGGAAGTTGGAATGTTTAATAGATAAAAATCTGGTTTTGATTTTTTTAATTAAATGCTGCGCAAATATCTGTCCTTTTACACCTTTGCTTTCTCATGTACCCTAACATAAGTTAATACCAGCAGGCAGAAAGAGAACTAACATATCTGATCAGGCTGAGGTAGTGCTTTAAACAAACCAAGTAGTATTTAGCATTTTTGGTTGTGAAGCAAATGGCATGTTTTGACTCCAGTCTTTATAAGCTCCTGCTCTGGAATTTCATTTGCACATACAAATGATCTAATTAATCTGGCAGATCTCCCACCTATGGTATTTTGGCCCTAAAAGAAAATAAATTAAAAATTAAGAGCCTTTTACTTTACCATCATGACACTTCAGATGTGTGCTTTCCCAGATCACAGGAAAAAACCTGAATTGGGGAAACAGCTGACCCTACATGACATGCATCTATCCAAGTAAAAGGTGAAAAAAACCAACCCCAAACTTATTTACTCCTTAAGCAGAGCCAAAACAAATCTGTGACCAGAGAATAATATGCTCTAAAAGACTTTCATATGGATGGAAGTTACAAACCTGTTAGTTTCTATTTAAGACAAGATTCATTTTATAAAAAGATACCTCAGAAGCCATATCTTAGACTAACTCTATATGAAAACTAAATGAAAATGTTTTACAGGAATTTTAAATGCAGAGGTAGGGCACAGATGAGAGGTAAGGGAGAGAGAGCTCTTTAAGAAGTTTACATGTACTGCCTACTTTATCTAAGACACTGTCCTCAATGACAGAACAGTGAATTTTTTAGTTATTAAGTTGAGCTGCAATGAGAAAAATATAGTAGGTGAATACCTGGTCTCATCTTCATATACCTTTGAATTAGGACTGTGCTCAAAAAAAAGAAAGGTTTAAGAGACAGCATGTGTAGGCACACTGCTTTTTCACAACACTAATATTTGGAGGTCAACTCACGGCGCCAGGCGGCCAATCATGACGCACACACAGGGCACAGACCCCAACTGCTCTCTATGTGTTTGCCCAGGCGATGTAGGCTGGCACAAGTTTAAAGATTTAAAAGGAAAAATCACATTTTTTTCAGGAAGACCAAATAACTTCAGAACACTGGATTTCCAAGACAGCCCATATGGATTTAAGTTTCTGTTTCAGGTTGCTTTTTTAACCATATTCTTTGCTTGATCAGCATATTTCCAAGTTGGTTTTAGCAGCAAATATTCTGAAATGGATTAGGGGACTCTCAACACCCTGATTTTATGACATTGCTATACCAGGGATGTAACTCCTTATAGTGCAAGCACAAACGAGGCATTAAACTTACTTTTCCAAAGAAGCCTTTGAAGAACTTCCTTTCCTGGAGGAACAGGGGGGACAAGTCGAGCGCTATTACTGTAGGTAGCTAAAATGTCCCAGGGTTTCAAACCAACAAGCACACACAAGAATAGGGTTTGGAGGGAAAGGAAGGGGTTTTTAGAGTTATCCATGAGAAGGTGCGACAGGCAAATGTGAAAATAATCCCATGAAAATGCAGATCAAAGGGCACGCACACAATTCTAATCAACTACTGCCCTGAAATTGGTGGAAAGAAGAGAACCTCAGCCCCAATTTCATGCAAAGTTGTTACTTTATTTTCACTCTACCTTGCTTAGTCCCTTTTAGTTAGGTTATAAATCAAACTTGGCAGCAGATACGGTGGTTAAACAATAAAAATACTGTATGGGCTCTTGTGAAATGCAAAGTTCTAAGTCCAGAATTACAGTCAAGTTTGCTATATATTGATCACTTTTTCCCCCAAGTCAATGCGTTGTAAACTGGAGAAGCATGTACAGCTGGTACAAAACAGGGTTAAACACTGCTTCATTTTATTACTTTTATTTGTTGCTCTGGTTTACGTGCTACTCCTACACTTCACGTCTTATGCAGTCTTCTCTGTACAGCAAGGAATTTCATCTTATGTTGCAATACAACTAAACCAGAAGTGAGATCCTTTCCTCTTTCAGTCTCTCTAAACCTTGGAAGGCTTTATGCAATATTTATACAAATACTAGATATTCATTCTACAACTCAATCGATAGGCTGAACAGACCCTTTAAAGTCAGCTTGGACAGGGACAGACAGCTAAGCAGGTGAAAAGATACTAAGAGTTGAACTACAACTCCCCAGATTTCTTCAGCCTGCAAGCAATTATACCGATTGCCCAATCCACATTACAAAAAAGGCAGCACACAATCTTAAGCATATTTGCATGCAGTTCAGTTTACTGGCTTGATTTTGTTACCAGACCATGAAAAGAAAACGGCAAGATCTGAACCAATCTCTTGAGAGAACACTTCAGCAGGCCCTGGTGCTCTGCGAGCACAGCCACATGCTGCACTGTGTTGGAAGGAAGCTGACAGGAAGCATATCGCTGTTCCTGCTATCTTTCCAAATTGCTTCACTTGTAAGAAAGCTATGGTATAGTACTAATAGCGAGGAGGTGGAGAATTGCAGAGAAGACTGTCTTTGTGACAGCCCCTGACCCCAAATTAACATTGTGCAATTCCAAGATGTTGATTGCTGATAATACTACATTAAAAATATTGTTACAAGTATCCTGAGGCAGTGTCTCAAGAATTGATTGCTAAACAAGGTTACATTTAAAACAAACCTATGGTTCTGACGCAAGCCAACAAAAGCCAGGAAACACAAAGTTAAGAAGGGAGTGTCAATCTTGACTTTGCATTTCCTGATTTCTGTTGCTGTGTACCTCTCTGCCTGGTGTCCTGCCACGGAACTTTTTACCAATCATCTGTAACATATTTATGGCAACTCAGATACTGTATAAAGAACATCAGTCGGCTTAAAGCTTAATTTTTAGAAGCAGGAATGATATGTATTTGAACAGGATATTCTGAAAACTAGGAGGAAAAACTAATGGATTAATCACAGTTTTGTGTACATAATGAGCAGGGGTTGGATGCTGCTGCCAAGTTGAGCAATAAGTATTGCATTAGACTAAATAACAGCCTTTTAAATACAGCAAAAGCTAAGAGATTCACCAGAAGATACCCCATTTTTAGGTGATGGTTAATTTTGCTCTCAGCAAAATCCTTGTTAAACAAGATTATTTTTTTTTAATCAACTAGACAATGTTAATGGAAAAGGCATCATGCAAAATGGGTTTTAAACAACACTAAGTTAATGTAGTTTAGAGATAACTAATACATGTTTTAAAACATTAAACTGTCTCTTTACCTGCTAAAACAAGAACATATATTATAACAAATGCATCATTTAAAAAAAAAAGTGGCAAGTTAGAAACCAATACTACAAGCTAAAGCTGATTTAAAATCAAAACATGACATGAGAGAGCATAATTTGTCTTTATATAATGTTCCCATACCTGAGTCAAATACACTTACAGGGCTCTCACAAAGTTATTTGCCAGTTTGTGCTAAATACTTTAAATTCAGTGAAATGGCTCTGAAGAAACCAGAGCTTAGCATCAAAATACAAGGATCCTACCAGATATGAAACATTCACAGTTAGCAATACATCCCTACAAAGGGAAAAATGCAAGCTCTATTGGTAATATAAACCCATGTTAATAACAGACTGATAGCTGAATACATGGGTTTCTGATCTATGAGACTGCAGGGGCATTTCATTAGACAGAAAACAGGGACATAACTCAGGTTTGTCTTCATTCATTCTAAACAATATTGTACATGGCACATTACAGTATTGTTGGTGTGCTATAAAACAACAATATAATACAGATGAAGGATTCTCTGGCTAAAAGTGGCTTCTTTTACTCAGCTGTCAATTAAACAAAGCCTGAATAAAATGCTCACCATCACATGGTTTCAAGTTCTGCAAGATGCAATGCTCAAAACCAATTACAACACATGAAATGAGTAGGTGATAAAGAAAACCTGAAAGGTTTTTTCCCCAAATAAAGAGGCAAAGATTTGTTTGCATCTTTTCTTTCAAAAAGCAAAGAAGAAATTAAACTATTCCTAAACCCAAGGTTACCACTGTTGTATATTCTTCTTGACAAATCTCATAAAATGTTTTAAAAATTTATTAGTCGGTCCTAAAAAAGAACAGACTTAAGTTCCCCAAATGAATTGCCAACTGTTGGAGAGGAAGAGTTAAGAGAAAAAAACCCAATATCTATTAAATTAAGTAAAGACAGAACTTCATTTTCAGAAGTTACAAGATACACGTATTTGTTTGAACAATTCTTATTTTTATTGACTGGATTTACAAAACCTGCATGCTTCCTGCAGAGAAAACAATAAAGATTAAGCTACAATAAGATTGAACTACATTTTGATGTAGTTTAACCATATGAAAAGTGAAGTCCAGTTTTCCTAAGCTAGTCTTCCAGTTTGAGCTCTGGAGCTCAAAACTGTAATTCTTTCAAGACAAAGGAAGCCCATCAAATAACCAGGTACTGTGAACGCAAGAGACTATCAAAAGAACAAGTTGGTTTCTTATCAAATTCCTTGCATGCTGAAACATCACCTAGTCATTTGGCTTTTGCTAAGTAATAGAGCATACTGGACAGAAATGAGCTTTCAGTAATGGTAGAGTCCTAAAGAAATGCTCCCAGTTTAAAACCTGCATGCTGCGGGTTGTAGGCAGGGGTTGAGTTGCAGTGAGCAGCTCCAAATGAACCTTGGATCTAAAGTCTAGCAACTAGCTTCCACAAAGTAGTTTCAGTAATCTGAATCTTCCTCTTGGGGATAAATGAGAATTTCACCTCTGCTTCTGAAATTCCAACACTGACGAAGGAGGCAATGCACACAGCAAGAGATGCACACTTGTGTCCTATTTATATATAGATATCAAAAACTTCAAACAGCAGAAGAGATCAAAATTAGCTGAAGAAAAACACTGAATTTATGAGAATGGGTAAACTGATGTAATCTACAATTTGGAATAATGACATAGCACAGAAGGGAAATGAAATTATCTACTTCCAGAAAAAGCACTGTAGAATTCAGATATCCAAGCCTGACATTTGTATCGACAATTCCGGTTATCAAGAATCACAATCCTGTAATCATCCAGGTTCCAGAAGAAACTGGGTGCTACCCTTTCACTGTGTCTTATTATTTATGTGCTTAGCTACACTTAACTGGCCTGTAGGCTTAAAGTTTATTTAAAAAAAACCTAAATCAATACAGAAAAACCAACAAACTAGAAAACAACTACTTCACAGCACGGCTCCCCAGGAAAGAGAATGAGAGAACTTGCATAAAGTAGATACTGCAGTGTTATTTGGTGTGCCAATACAAAGTGGTCTGATAGAACAAAAACCAGAATGGGACAAAAATGGATGCAATTCATTATGTGATCAGTACTTGCACTTTTAGCTACATAAACCAAATCCATAGAATAAAGAAACTCATTTATATTTTGTGTGGCCCTTTTTAATAAAAATCAATCACCAACCACTGCTGGACTGAATAGGAACAGATGGGATTCAGCTTTAACAGGTTGCTATACATTAGCTGAGAGAGAAAAGAGTGAAAAGACTTGATTTTAATCAGAGCACTAAACCAATTCAGAAACTTTACAGCACAACAGAAGGCAGAAAAGATGACCTATAATCCTCTGTTGTATGCTAGGAAGAAGGAAGGAACAGGTTTAGTTGGAAGCCATTTGAGCTCTCGCATTTGGTGAGAAAAAAGTGATGTCCAGTGGCAGATATCTTAAAGTTAGCAAAGGTGCAGTAAATGTGCTTGATGTACTTTTACTTCTGAGTAATTTTGCTGAGCTGCAAGGATACAAGACTTTCTTCCACTAAAGATATCCTACAGAATGTAGACACATATAAGAAGTGATGCACAGGGTTGCAGATCTCTATCTCTACTCAAACTTCAAATTTTAATGTCCTTTCTTGTGCTCTCATCTATGCTGTTCTAGCCTTACTTCCTTGATATACTGATCACTGCCTTTCCGGAGTTTGCTATTTCTGCAGGATTTGGTGATACTACTACTGCAGGAAAGAGATGACAAGACCTCTTCAAATGAGCCACAGAAATATGAAGAGCTTTGAACGAGTGCCATGTACAGGAGCAAACGTTCACAGAAGCCAAACTAAAAGCAGCCCACTTCATGACATTATCAGAATTAGGCAGCCTTCAGGCCACTTTGAGCAGATGCAAGCCATATTATTGCATGCATGACTACAATGTTGCAGCGCATTAGAAAAAAAGCAGCCTAAATCAAGTAATATTTTGTATAATAATGGTGAATTAAGTCACTATTAAAGTGGCAGGCAACAGAGGGAGAGAGAGGGAGAGGAAAAGAGAGAGAGAGAGAGGGAGAAAGAACTGTTAAAACACAATGACTGAAGTCCCATGTGGGTACCAACTTAGTCTGAAAGGTCACAGAGGATTTTTACACATTTGTTTTGCAAATAGTTTCTGCAAGTAGAAAGAACAGTTGTTCTCCCTCTCATCATCAGATTAGCAGGTCTCCCTCACTGCAGCAGTGCTCTCAAGCCGTCCAACTGTTCTCCTAACATGGGTGAAAAGGTCAGTCTTCAGCTGGGGCACTGCTGCCGAATGGACTTTTTCAATAACACAACCCCAAAACCAACTTTTCATGAAACAAATATACATACAGATTTCAGTCTCTTCACAGCATCTTCACAGATATGCATTCCTCTGGATTCATCCACTTCGACATGTCCCAAGTACTGCAGGAAAGACAGGAGGGGGAGAAAAGCTTAACAGTAGCTCTTTAAACTCCCTGGGTTTGAAAATCCAATCTCTGAATTCATCTCAGTACAGCTGAGATGACGGACATTAACAACACTTAGCTAGCCTTCTTTTGAGCCTTGTGTTTGATTGTTTGACTTTGTATTGATGAGGCACCAGAATCAATAGAAAAGAACAACACATCTAGAAATTTTGAGGGAAAGACATATTTTCCTTACTTGGGGAAAAAAAATAAATTGACATGCAGAACTGTATGTTCCTGCTTAATTCACAGCATGAGTTTTATTCACTTTTTTTCACTAGCAGAGCATGAAAACCTCAAGTTAATATACAGATGAGTGTGAAAAAATAATTCTAAATAGTATATTTAGTATCAAAAAATGAATTATACTACACAGCAAGATAACCAAATCCATTTGAATGTTCACGTCCAAATATAATAAATTCCATTGTTGCAAAGCATTCTTCTCCTCTTGGCTTCCCCTTTTTAAAAATTGTAAACCAAAATTGTTTATCTTCATTACAACACCAGGCTCTTACGTGGTCACTGAAACATTCATCATCCTGATAAAACCTTTTAAAAAAATATCACCTTCCTGTATATTCATCTATATAGCAAGCACAAGTTCAAATAAACTAGCAAACCAACAGTGAACAGAAACTGCACATTTCAAAGCTTTTAAATTAATAGCCCAGAATAATATTAGCCTACAGAGCAAGCAATCACTGTAGTGCTCAGGGTACTGTAGGTAGTTTCATTTTACATTCTGCAGGGAAAAAAGCCCTCTAAGTTGTCCAATCTCTCCCTACCTTTTCCAATCATAGTTCTTTTTCATAGGGGAAGGAAATGCTCTCTAAAACATCTATATTCTTATCCAAAGTACTTAACTTTTGGAGAAAACTGTAACAACTACTAAACTTTCTGAAGCTTTGTAAAAAGCAGTCTCATCCCAACTTATATGGAATGAAATGTTGAATTGCAAACAATTCTTACATATTCTAGACTAGCTACAGTGAAGAAATGATTTTAAAACATCATAATCAATACTGGTGTCACTTAATGCAGTAGTAAACCTAGGTTTAATAATCTACTGAGAAGTTCCACTACATCACAGAATATTCTGTCATAAATTATCTGAAATCTCCCAATATTTGTTTCATTCAATAGGATGTCATACTTAACTAGATGGACAAAAAAGGTTTCACGATCTGAGACTATATTGAAGCCCTCTATCTGAAGAACAAATGATTCAACAAAAGGACAAACTAGGACTGTTTTAAAGATTTATTAAAAATTTCCTAATAGATTTTTTTTCATGCAATTCAAGAAGCTCCAAAAAAGGAGACTACATATCACCCTACGTATCATTAAACTGCTGAAAGATTTCAAAGATCTTCAGTGAGAGAGGGCTTTAACGTTAAATCTCCCTTTGTGGCATTTTTAAAACAAAGTAAATAAGGATGGAACAGTTCTGCATGAATTTCATTTAAAACACTCCTCACAGCTGGAGAACAGCTTGAAAAATAAATGGCATAGAAACTAGAAAGTAAATAAGAGAGATCTGACACTTTAGAGCTTTTCCAAAACGAGCTCTGAGAGGCTGAAGCCTTATAACTGAATGCTGGAGCTGCCAAAACAGCAACTGTACTCCCTCAGCTGAGCTTGCTGAACACTTGCCAAGATCTTCATTTCTCCAGAACATACGGTAACTAGAAAATTTTAATCCCAAAAATATACAAATAGTAACAACTAAACATGTATTTACCATGCATCTAAAAGTACATATTTATATCAACAGCTTTAACAGATGGATCTTTGGTTCTGCTGTGACACCTCTGGGAATACCAGAGATGTACAAATTCTGTGGTCGTGCATATTTGTCATGGCAAATTTTGGGGTTTAGTAACTTAGGAAAGTTTGTCAACTTCTTTTTTAAAGGAAAGGATATAGACAGGAACAAAGCTCAGTTTTATGAAGGACAGAGAGACATATGTATGGAATGAGCCATCTAGTTTCCATGACCACTTAAGCATCATACAGGCATAAGCAAACTTTCAGATTTCCAGAGTTATGTGCACATCTCATTTACCCCAGTGCATGCAAAATGTTTCCAACTGAAGATCCAAACCATTCAGTCCCTGTACTTGGCAACCTGCCTTTTGCTTGGAAAAGGGAGAAGCAGAGCAGGGTAAATATTGCCGCATGTCACACTCCAAAACAGACAACCATTTTCCCCTGTGTTGCCAAACCTCTATTCAAGTCCCATGCTCCAACTTTAAGCAATCAGTCATGCCACCGCTGCTAGAGACAGCAAGTTCAGCCAGTTTTCAATAGTGCTTCCACTCCAGTGAATGGGGACATTATTGCACATATCAAGTGCATCTACGCACCCCAAAGGGGTACAATCCGCAGACCTCACTGAGCATCAATCAATTCCGAATTATAAAAGAAATTACACTGCCACACAATACTTCTTTATGATATAGAGGACAAAAGGTGCTTTGTTTGCACTTTCGTTTTACACTTTAAGCTCTTCATTAAAAAAAACCTTGTTCTTCCCATTGCACTATTTTTGCAATAGCCAGAAGCTCTTTGCTATCAGGATCAGTGGCCTTGTGCATTTTACAGGCAGTGTCAAAAGTCGTCTTTTTTTTTCTAGGGTGTTAATTCCTTATAGGTACCAATGTATATTTAAGTTTCTTTCTTGCAAAAATAACTTTCAACTGTATAATCAGAATACTGTAATCCTCTTTTTTTAGCCAAGTGTTCCTTGCCTTAGCCAAGCAGCAGGTCCTGTTGCAAGACTTAAGGCTTATTTCTAAAAATGTTTCCCCCCCCATCAGGCTGAGTGTAGGTATACATGGCTCCTTGTATTTAACCAGTGCCACAACAGTTATCTGATTTTTAACGGGTAGCAATCAAAGACATAAATACTTCTTCAAAAAACCTGGCAAACAGCTCTGTTACAGACTGAGACCTTTTTAGTACCCCTACAATTTAATCAGAAGTGTTAACCAGTAATTATATCACAACCTAAACTTAAATTCGAAATATTAGATCAACTTATTACTGCATCAGCATTTTAAGAATAATGTTTCAAAACTTAACACAGAAAGAAAATACAGCTGCTAGTAGATTCAGACACAGTCAACTCCTTAGAGCCTGATATGGACATAAAACACCAGAAATCGGGACTCTGTTGCCCCACCACAGGAAAGAGACTGCATGGCAAATGAAGTTGCTAAGCCACTGGCCATCATATTTGAAAAATCATGGCAGTCAGGTGAAGTTCCTGATGACCAGAAGAAGGGAAATATAACCCCCATTTTCAAGAAGGGGAAAATGGATGACCCAGGGAACTACAGACCAGTCAGTCTCACCTC
>WYDI02023879.1:0-21142 GCA_009867235.2 Psittacus erithacus | reverse complement strand
AGGGAAGTTGTGAATGCTTCATCCCTGGCGGTGTTCAAGGCCAGGCTGGACAGAGCCTTGGGTGACATGGTTTAGTGGGAGGTGTCCATGCTCCTGGCAGGGGGGTTGGAAGTAGACGATCATAAGGCCCTTTCCAACCCTAACTATTCTATGATTCTATGGACACAGACTTGTCCCATAAACAAGAGGCATCCATTGACATTTACAAAGTACTGTCAATGGTGGTTTTGTTTGACCAGTACACAATCTCGAGTCTCTCTAATTGCGTTGTTGATTCCAAACAGCTGAAACTTTAAAATGTTTCAATACATTCAATAATATACAAAGGCTTATATATATAAAGGCAGTTATGGACTTCAGTGCAACCAGTCAGTTATTCCTGTGTGTTTTGAAATTAATGAGTCTTCTGCAAGCTCAAAGAGCAATACCAGGGGAAAAGCTGCATCTTTGATGCTATTTTCTTTATTTGTACATGATCCAGGACTTATGATATTAGATTTGTACAACATTATAGCCAGAGCATCAAATGCATGAACTGTTAGTGAGCTTCCTCATAATCAGTCTGACAATGTTCTGTCTTTGCAGTTGGAAAGTCAAAAGATTAGCTTTGAAGGAGAAAAAAAAATCAATATGGGGCAAGTGTATATTGAATGCAAAGGCTGAAACAAATTCTTCAATGGCAACTATATATGGGAGGAGGCCTGCATTTTCCAGAAGTTTTAGTTTCACAGTTCAGCACAGCAAATACATGTGTATTTGGCTCATGTGTTTATTTTGATTGTGAATGGGATTCTTTATTTTTTGCCTGAAGATGAGCGGCTATGTATCCTGTGGCGCTTTTTCACGCAATCCTCAAACCAAATGCATCAGTTAGATGCAGAAATACATCTATGTAAGACATCAGGCTCTAGTTAGAGCTGTGCACTCACTTGTGACTTGCAGGGTAACCTGAGACAGAATAGATGGCTGTTATCAGTCATTGCGTATGTGTTTTGCTGGAAGAACAGAATGAACACAAAGTTTTTTCTGGCATTGGGAGCAAAGGGTAGACTTGAATTTAAACTTTATTTCCTTCCCTTGGCTGATGTTCATTATGCTGGTTAATTACTTATAAATGTGATTCCTTTCCCTGTCTTAGAGACACAAATATAAAAACACACGCAACTTAGAGACTGACCTAGCATAACACTTAGATTTGCCTGTAAATCCAGAGTAGGCATACTATTTATAGCCATAAGAAATTAAAAAATAATCTCACTGCGCTTGTACATACTGAGTGCATTTGAACAGTCATGATAGGAAACTTAATGGTAGCATGTACATACTTAGAAGCCAGCGCATAAAACCCCACAATGGTGGTGGTAAGAGAGTTTCATATTGAAGCTAAGGAAGGAGTAGCAGTACTCTGTTTTCATAGCACACTGTGAGGAAGCATTCATTGAAAAGATGAGATGAGTTTATATTTTTTGTATAGAACCATCTGATACACAGTTAGGCTCACTTCTCCCACAGTAAGCAGCGGCTTTGACTGTCCTTTGTGCTGGGATTTTTGCATTCATTTGAACCTGAAGTTCAAAGTCTTGTGGGGTCGAAGTGTAAAACCACATGGGAATGAAACCAAAAGGAGGCATTCACACGATCCCCCCAAGTCAGAACTGCCAGGCTGAGTACCACTTGCGAAGGCGTCTGCCAGAGCTGCCTTGCTGCATGCAGACCGTGCCATAAGTACTGCTCCTGGATAAGCAGGTAACCCCCCCATAGAGAAAAACAAACAAAAGAAGAGGTTGTGTTCAGTGCTCAGATTTACAGCTTGGGCCCTGGAGTGCTCAAGCAGCCGTGTTTTCTATTAATTTAATTGGATCATAGGTTTTCAGCTCATTTCAGGAACAGATCTGTATATTTTGATCTGAATATTTTCACTCTGTGCTTGCATGTTATCTTCCCTGTATGATGGCCTTCTGCAGTTCAGAGCCACTGCATTAGCTATTTGCAAATCTCCTTTAAAAATGCATGTTAAATACATGTAAGGCCTGCACCTGCAGTGAATAAAGGTCAGAAAATTACTACTCTAATATCTGTTTTCAAATGTTAAAAGGTTTGTAACTTTTGCTCTCTGTAGATTGATTGAATGTGTCATAGAAATACTTAGGATATTAAGTATGGCTAGTTTTTTCTTGTGTAGTGCACAAAAAGGCAATTTAATGAAGGCTTTTAAAGCTGTATCCTTCACTTTGTGTTAGCAGAGCAAGCATTTTGTGCATTTTGTTTCTGAGGTTTTCCTTCCTCTGTTTGTAGTAAAAAGAAATCTTTGGGAAGTGAGTGATAATGAATATCAGTTAACAGATATGAGAAGCAAGGAAATAGTTCTGGCATTTTATATATTTTGGTTTAGAATGTGAACTGAATAAGCCAGAAAGTATGAAGGTTATGATTAAATTGCCAAAGCAGTAAATCCTGACTCCTGTGGCCTTACACTGGCTGCACAAAAGCGGCATTGTTATGCTGCATGGGGAGAACTGAGGTTCCACACAAAGGTCAGAGTGACACTGCTGGATGGGGGAATGTTGTTTTGCAGTCACAGATAAACAAGGTTAGCATCTCACCAGCTTGACAAAGAAACCCTTGCATGTTTTATACCAAAGGGTGGTGAGTGAGGATCTTGCAGTTGTTCTTCTGTGAAGCGCTAATGCTGTTTCGTGTTTTAGCAGTGACTGTTATTCCAGTATTTAACCTTCAGAGGTGATGGGAAGATTTTTGGTAGAGCTGATACAGTACATAGTAGGGATTGTTGGTTTTGCTGTTGTTCTGACTTGCACTTGTAGTATGAGTCTTTTTTGAATAAAAACTGTACAAATAGTAAGTGTGGGATCTACAATGAGAAAGCTTGATGTTAAACCTCTAAGCTCTAGTACTCATATAAATATGCTTTGCATGCATTCATTAAAATAAGAAAGTAGTGCCACTTAGTAAATTCAGCTTTCTTTGAGTGTAGGAGTTGGAGAGAGGGAGAATGGTATTAGGAGGAGAATATTTTAGTCTACGCCAGCTCAGGGAGATTGCCACTAGCAGAAAATCCACAAGGGGTAGAGCTGTAATGATGCAAAGCTGCTGCTATTTTCATTTTATTATGAGTCTTGCTGATTCAGAGCATCCCAACATGAATTACTATTAATACGGTCTTCTCAGTCCCCTAAAGGCAACCATTAGCAAAAGTAGGTATTGCTATGTGTTGTGGTGTACTGCGGCAAAACACACTTTTTGGTGGCTACCTGGCTGAGCCTACGCTTGTGAATACAGCTGACTCAGGGATGGCTGAAGACAGAAGCAAGGGGTGGTAAGGACAACTAAAGATGGAGTTAAACAAGGAGAGAGTTTTACATGCCCATATCACATCATGCTGCCTTCCTATCCCACTGTACCCAGGAAAGAATCTGGTGTGGCTTTGCTGAAAAGGTCTTCTGGTTCTGGACACAGCTGTCCAAACCACTCCCCACGGGGAAGTAGAGCCAGATGACACTACATAAGTGAGAAATGATTTTGCACCCTCAGTCTAAAAAAGTGAAGGTTTTGCTTTTTGCTTTTTCTTCTTTTAATGAGACAAAAAATCCCAAATCCACTTAAGGTTAACCCCAATAAATCAGGCTGAAATTGTTTCCAGATCTGACTGTTTGTTTGCATATTCAGCCACTGCTGCATGGACCCAAGAGAGCTTTTTCTTTATGATTTGGGCTACGTGACCTTGAAAATTAAAAATTTTGGAATCACGTACGTCTCCTTTGCCAATCTGATGACACATTAGGATGCTATTTAAAAAAAGAAAGAAACAAAGCGAGAAAAGTCTGGGTTTGTGTGAGGATCTATATGCAGACTGCAACAGCAGTCAGGAGGACCTTTCAAAGCATTCTCTCCTTTGGAAACAGCACTAATCCTTAGTCTTTAGTGGCTGTTGCACCACTTCATCACATCTCGCTAGACTGAAACTCAGTGGATTTTGAGGGGGGCTTAGTAATAGAGTGAGCACACAGTTGATGTTATTGAAGTGAAATTCTAAGTCACTGTCACAAAATAGTAATAATCTGAGGAACGAATAATAAGTAAAAATGCCAAAAGGTGCCTTTTTGTTAAATCCTAGAATAGTGAGTGGGGAAATACAGATGCAAATTTGCATCTGTAGTGAACTGCACTCATGGGGGAACATAAATTTGAACTTATTTTACTGGTGTTAGCTCTATCAAGTTTTTCTACTTCAGAAACGTTAAGGATTTGTGCCCAGTGTTGTCCAAGCAAATTGTAAAGCTTTGGGAAGGGGAGACCCACCCCCTCCAAGGCCATAAATCAATTCTTCAGTGATGGTATATTAAATGATAACCTTGCCATGTTTAATGTCACAGCAGAAGGAGCTGCAGAGGCACCATTCCTTCCAGCTCTATGTGGGTGAATTAACCAAGTGAATGTGAATTTGAACTTTCAGAAAGCTGATGAGAGTGATCTTGCTGCTGTCTCCTGTGATGTTACTACCCTATTTTAAAGGTGTACTTTTCCCCCCTAGATTTCTTCATTGTGGTGAGAGTAAATGGAAGCTTTTTCAGTCACTTGGTTTGGGTGGAGTTTCTTTACAAATTGAATAATGCAGTCTTATACTGAAAAAAACAGTTTATTTGCTTGTGTAAAATGCTACAACACTCCTGAGATAATTTTAATCAAGCTTTCCCTGACTTGTGTGAGAACAGGATCGGGTCCTGAAGGGCTTATATTTCCTTGAGAAACATGACTTCAGAAAAGCCACTATGAAGCTCTGAAAGAGTTAAGCAAATGCAAGGCTCTGTGAGCCAAAATTCACTTTTCAGTGTGCTTGTTGCACTTAAATGTCAATCTACTTGAAAAGCAGAGTGTCCCAATTATTTAGATGGCCAAAAGAAACAGTTCCAATTCTTTATCACATAAATACACTTAAGCATGATTTAAAACAGATGAACAGAGAACTTAATTAGTGTTTTGGTTACTCAGCAGAGCCAAGTGTAGGCCTCCTTGGCACCGGCTGAGCCTGCTCTATAGCTTCAGTCCCACAGCAGTACAAAGTTCTTTGAAGACCATGAATAGCCCTGGCAGCTATACAGGATGCAGGGCTCTGCTCTCGTGCTGCCGCCTGTCACCCTCCGCTCCTCAGATCCCTCCTCACTTCTTCCTTTACACTTACGTTCCACATGGCTCTGTGCAGAGATAAAAGCGTGTTTGCTAGCGGAGAGAGCAGGTCAGTAGCTGCTGCACCTTCGCTATAGCCAGCCTCAATTTGGGATGGCAAGCTCTGAAGTTCCTTTCCAGCTAATTTGTTCATATAATTAAGTTAGCAAAATCATAGGTTTTATTAATCTAATAAAAGGCATTTCATGGTTTAGACTGTCTTTAATCCTTTGACCTTTGAAGTCACTCTTTATAGTCTTCAGATTGCAGTAATTTATTTTGGTTGTTTCTGTTGGGAAAACAGTTTAACAATCTGCTTTCATTCCAGTTTTACATTTTTTTCCCTTAAAGGTAAATGGGATTAGTAAACATCTGCTTCTTTTGAATATTTACAAACTTCACAATCAAGATTTAACAATGCCAACAACATTAGTAGTTTAAATGCTTATAAATATTCACAGACAAATACAGCATTGAGACACACTGTGCAGGTGTTTCTAATTTCTAAGAGTTTGAGTTAGCTGTTAGGACAAGGCTTATATTTTATGCAACTCAAAATATATTTGGTGATATGCTACATGTGCTTTACACATTCTAAATACCTCAGTTAACCTACTCTCCCTACCTCCCAGGGCACTTTCAGGAGGAAAATATTTGCTCAATTGTATTAAATGCTACTGAGAGTTGTGCCTGTCAGTATAATTTTAACCGAAACACACTAGCTTGCTAACTCTATGTGTAATTAAATATATGGAGTTAAGCATGAAATGATGTGAGTTTATATTTGCCTGGCTTTTGACAATGGTTTAGTCCAATGTTTAGAGCTGCAGGCCTGGGAAAACAGGAGTCAAGGCAGAAGTCCTCTGCTTGCTTAAATACTTTCCAGCTTCTTAAGATCACTGGGTACTACTACTGCAATTACTTCCAATATTCGTGTGTCCCAGAGAAGACTGTTAAACACAAGGGGTTTGCTCCTGGTTCCGTTCAAAGATTTTACTTTTTAAGTATCTTTTCTTTACTAGCTGAGTGTAAAACATCTCTTTGCTGAGGCTGCCCTCAGAAGCCACTCAGTTTTGCTGTATATAATCAGTACACTCACTTCATTGCTTGCACTTATTCTCAAAATCTAAATTCCGATTTAAGATGGGAGACATACAGAATAGAACCACCCTGAGAACAAGCAGGCATCAATGAGAACTCAGCAGAGCTGTCATTTGGCCTCTGCTCCCGCCTTCACCAAGAAGTCCGGCTCCCACCAGAACAGGCGGCTTTGCTCTTTTTGGACACACTTAGGGTGTTAGGAGAGACCTCCAGGCCCCTTTGCAGACTTTCTTGCTCTCTATTCCCATTACTCCCTATGCAAGTATGGCAAGGAGACACTTCACTCTGAAGTATTTTGCACTCATGTTCGGTGCTCAGACAAGGTGCTATATGTCGACAGGGTTGTGTGCTGCAAAGAAAGAAAATTCATTAAAATGAATGCAGTTCCATGGGGTGGATCATTTTGTGTGTGTGTGTGGAGCAGCAAAGAAAACGTTCTCTTCCTCTCTTAATTTGCAAAGTCTTTGCAAGACTTCAGGAATGTAATCCCCTTGCATTTCACATTTATTTACACTTCCAGGGCACAACCTTATCAGTCGCAACCTTGATTTGTCTCTTTATCTTACAACGAGTTCTGCTCTGGTTCATCCTTTATCACTTATTCCTGGTGCTTCCAGCAGTGGCTGCATATGGTCTAAACCCTGAAACTTACGCTTTTAGCAACCAGTTCTTTAAGTTATACTAATAATGAAATCGTGCTTAAGAGGCAAGCGCTGCTCTCTCACCCCATTCAGCCATCTGGCTTTACTGAGGGAGAATTGCTCCCAGCAAATCTACCCTGTTACCAGGGTTAAGGCGCAGGATTCAGTTAGTCTTTTCCTCATGTTGTTTCAACTGAAAACGGCTTTTCTCCAACTTGCTTAAAGCCTCGAAAGCTCCCAGTGATGGGTGGGGATGGTGGGGATGGTATGGAAGTCCTGAAGCCGGGTGGAGGGGAGGGCCCGCAGTACTGCCTCAGTGTTTTCTGACAGAAAACAGCTAAACCCACTTCTAGCTTTGCACCTGGATAAACAAGGTTTATCACAGTCTCCCCACCTGCTCTGAGTGCCAAAAGTCTGTCCTTATTTACCTGGAAGTGACCCCGGAGTGGTAGCTAGACAGCTGCTTAGATCCCAGATTTGTTTTTACCCCGTATTTGCTATTTCAGAGGTGCTCCCCTGAGAGTGCTGAGACCACATAGAGCAGAGGTCACAGCACAGGGACAGTCTTTGACCACAGGGAGAGGAGGATGAGCCCCTCCATGCTCCTATGGGAGAAAGCCAGGAGCTGGGGTGCTTGTGGCACCACTCACAGCCCTGGGATGCATCTGGGGAGATGCAAAAGCAATCCTTATTTTCCTGCTTGACATTGGCTGGTGCCCTTCAACTGATGCGGTGTCCCAGACTTCTCAAAATGATTCCTTGTCCTAGGTAAAAAAGACAGTCTCCTACCCTAGTTAGATAGTTAGGCTTAATTACATGTGCATGAGTTGCAGGTTAGTTGAGGATGTTTTTGCATACTATACCAAGTACCCTATCAGCCTCTGTGGGACTCTATTCAGATCTCAAATGTTTTAAAAAGAAACAAAGGGCTGCATGTTCTGTGAATGGAGAAATCAGGATTTTCTGCTAAAAAAAGTTAATGAAGTTGTTCATATAATAAACACACATGGCAGCAGTGCTGTGGTGCTTCTCGTTAAAATCAATATGATTTCCAAAAAAAGATGCTGTCTTGCAAGTACAAAAATTGAGCTCAGCAGCCATCTCTTCATTTCTTTATGATATTGTGTTGGGGGTGCTGTGCCTGGCTTGAGATGAGATGAATACGATATGAAAAGCTGATTTTGTAGACATATATATGTAAGCTAAAAAAGGGTGAACAAAGTATTTTGTTGCAAAACCAATGTAAAGAGAGAAAAAATATGAATAGTTAGAAAACTAACACTTCTGAAATGAAATTGTTGTGTTTTGCCTTTTCAGTTATCTACTTATCACACAAAAATAGCAACAATTTTAGCTTCCATTCTGTTTCCTCAAGACAGCCTGCCCACAGCTTTTCTAGAAAATGTGATTACCAGCTGGTATGGCAGTTCACAGTGCAATTTCTGTTTTGCTTCCAACAATCTGGCATCTCGTATCTATATCAAGTTGCAATTTACCAGGCAATATATATATGTGTGTATATATATATATGCATTTATATATATAAAGGAGTTCTAAATCATATTAGCATTTTTGTTCTTTAAAAAAAGAAATCCAAACAAGCCATGGAATTGAGCCTACGTTTCAAGAGAATGTGGAAGAATAAATAATGGATTCTGTTTTAACCTCAGTTTAAAGATTTTAAAGTGAACATGATCAAGTAAAGAAAAATTATTCCTGTACATTTTAAAGTCAAATATTCACATGCTTAAACATCCCTGAAAGCTTTCACATTATTATTTGGGAATGTGCTGGTTCTTTATGAGGTTTCTGTCTTTCTCTGTCTCAGCCTGACATAATTGGCCTCTGACCCTACCCTGGAGCAGTACTACAGAGTTCTTTATAATGTGTTTGTTTGCGGTTTGACTCCTTATTTTGAACACCTTCAGCTCAAGGTTATCCTAACAGAAACAGGGTGTCAACATTGAGAGGGGGGAGGATGGAGTCTTCCACACCCTGCCTTGCAGTCGGATTTGAAATGTGGGTCTTAATGACTTCCAGGTGTACCCTGATGTTGCGCGTATTTGGCTGCAAGCCTGTAGAGACTGGGTTTCTGCCTTAACAAATACAGCAGAAAACAAACTTTGAAG
This sequence comes from Psittacus erithacus, assembly GCA_009867235.2. Lineage (NCBI taxonomy): Eukaryota > Metazoa > Chordata > Aves > Psittaciformes > Psittacidae > Psittacus > Psittacus erithacus. The sequence continues at coordinate 12,090 of WYDI02023879.1, read as the reverse complement.
TTTTGAAGATTAAATTGGTAAAAATAAAATAAGTCAGCTCTTCTTGCATTCCAAGAAGGGGAAATGGTTTCCACAGGCTTTTTCTATAGACTCTGTATTAGTGTTGGAAAAGTGTTAGTACCGCTAAATATTCTGATTGAAAACTAAAGGCACATATTTCTCTCAACTTGATAAATTTTGCAGCAAGAAACACAACTTGAATGAATTCCTTAGCAGCCCTACAAGCATTTTCAGATAACCTAGAATTGTTTTTAATGAATGCCTCACATTTTAAGAGCCTTAGGTTGCTTTCAAGGAGTCAATTAAAGTCTATAAAATTTGATTGTATAATGACTGGGGGCTCTATTCATAATATATGACCTATGAGCTGCGAAGGTATGCCTCTCACATTTTACAAGCCTGCAAAGGTTTCCTGATTGCTCATGAACCCCACCTTTCCAATGCATGAGGGGATTTTTCTCACTCCATTGTTATAAGCCCCAAAATGAACAGAAACATGAATTTGTGCTTTCCAGGCAAGGAGGGTGGATGGCAAATAACATCTGATTTTCTTCAGACTCCATGAGTTCCTGCACTATGGCTTTAAATGGGAGAGCTCTTGGGTATGTCTGAATTAGAAATAAGGGATGACTGAGAAGTGTGGTATTGTAGTTAATAAAATACCATCTAAACAGCTTAAAAGTAACACTGACTGCACAGATGCATTGTGCACATTGAATCACAAAATAATGTGGGCTGCCAGGATGGATGTGGAGTCACTAGCTGGGAGCTCCTTTGCTCTTTTAGGTACCTGCATGCATTCCTTCCCTAGTACCTGTCACCTTCTCCCAGCCATAAGCTGCATCAGTGATTTGCAGTCTCACATGCAATGCTGTCTTGTCCCCTTTACCTCTTCTTCTTAAGACTTATGACTACTAAGACAACATTTCCAAGAAATGTCTTGTGTATCTTCTAATCCTCCACTGGTCAGGTGGGTGTTATATTGTGTTTATGTCTGTTTGCTGTAATTCGTGTCTCCTGTTCTTGCTTGCTATCTTCAGAAAACAGCATGATGGACACAAGGGTCCAAATTAGCATGCTTTATCTGCTTTACACCACTGTGCAAATCTATCTCAGCTGGCCATTTGCACTGGTTCATGTCTCCAGAGTAGTACAGAAGAGCTATAGCATATTGATATATCCAATCTGGTTTTGTGAATAACACAGCTGGATGCTACTGCATGCAGCTGGATGCAGCCTGACTTGGTGGAGGGGAGGAGAGGGGACCAGAGTCCTGTGGCACTAAGCCTTGGTGCAACACTGGCAATGCTAATGGGACAGGACAGGATACGCTGGTATCCTATCACTCTTCCAATGAAAAATCCACACCCAAATAATATTGCTTATTCTTCAATTGGGGTGTGGAAGCCAGGCTCCTACATTTGCTTCTTGCGTCGGTCATTTTTGGGCTGCCAAAGTATGCCTGTCTGCCTTTTGCTGTCCCACTCTCATAGCCCTGCGCTACCTAATCTTGGATTACCAGTTTCTGTACTAGTACCAATGTAAGGAAAATTAAGAATACAGACTTTAATGACAGGATAAATTAGCCTTGTGTAGTCATTAACAGAAGTTAGAAGTATTTCTATGTTTTGATCAGATATCTCCACTGTTGGCATTCCAGCTGATTGCAGCTCTCGTTCATGAAGAATCACAGTCACAAGTTGACATCAGAGAGAAGGGAAGAGGGTCAAATAGCTAATGATAAGTGAAAAGGAAAAGATTTTGGCAGAGACAGAGCTGTGAGTGATGCTGAAATGGAGGCTGGAGTACCCAGTGGTCGGGGAGGGAGATAGCGCCAGTGGACAGCTTTACTGCTGGCTGAGGAGCACAGTGTTCTCTGTACTTCCTCCAATTAAAAATTTGTGACCAGCTTTTAATGTCAAGTGGAACTGTCTGGGATTTTTATTCTCTTCCCATTTAGGGCAGTGTCAGTCTTGCTCCTTTATACTTCTGAATGGAAAAAAATCCCCAGAAGTGCTTGGTTTTGTATTGTAGCTTTTTATTATCACAGGCCAAGAATAAGGGAAATGAAAAATCATCTTAATTAAAGAACACTAAAGTCTCATGAAATACATGATTCTTGGTTTTGAAGTGCTTTGTCAGGAACTGTCCACAGCCATTATTTTTAATTAGCTTATCTTTTAAATTAAAAAATGGGTCATTTGCGTATTTTTTAATAGGGAGTTGCTTGATCATTCAGTTTCACTGTATTTTCATGTTATAAGACAAGCAAGTTATGCAAAAAAATATTCCAGGCAATTTGATCAAAAATGCATTGTCTCTTTTCTTCTTCTTTCTTACTTTTTTATACAGATTTTGTGAATTTATACAGTTACCATCCTGTGAAAGAATCTCTAAGCATTTTACAGACACTGAGAGAAGACAGAAAAAAACCCCCAGGTCCTCTAAGTAATGTGGTCATTTATGAAATAGCTTCTATTTCAAATTGTAATTAGAGGTCAAAAGGCTAGAACTGAAAAAATTCAGGAAGACTGAAATTAAAAAATTTTGAAAGACTGTCATTTTCACTTAAAGCTATATAAAATAATATTCCTTCTCAATAACAAAATCAGTGTTCCTTACCAGAAGATGGTTATTAAAATAAAAACTAGTAAAAAATCTCTTCTAAAATGATAATAAAAAAGGGGTTTGATTTTCAGTAAATTGTATCTTGTAGTAGAGAAATCTTCCTTTCTATTTCAAGAAGTTCTCTTAAATGGTTTATTATTCAGGGATACACCAGAAAAACTCCACTGTCTTCAGCTTGGGCTCTATACGACAGAGTCAGCACCATGATAAAGCAAACTCCCCATAAATGCCCTGGGATAAAGTCACTCCAACAATGAGAACCATCCACATTTACCCTGAAAAGTGTCAGTTAACAGTGCATAACAGCTCTTCCAATCTTTTGAAACATAGCAGAGAGCGATACCATATGCAGTGGAAACAGCCAGACCCAGGGGAGTTTTCTGAGTTGGACTTTCCTCAGGACAACAATGTCTACACCCTCATGCTCAAGAAAATTTACCTTGAGACTCTTAACCACCAGGGATTATTAGTCAGTGTTTGTCTTGAGATGGTGGGTACTTCCAGCCTTGTACTGATCCTTGGTCAGATGGCTTATCAATTTTTCTTTTCTTTCTTGTTCTATGTCATCATTTATACTAAGAAAACACTCCTAAGTTACTGCAGTATGTACTGGGATCTGACTTTAATACAAAAGTAAAACCATAGTGTGAAGGTGGATCAAGTATATCTGATAGATTATTTTTTACACTCTTGGCTTTTCTTTCCTTTTCACAACAGTGCACAATCATGCCAACAGCTTTTTGTGGATTTACAGCCTTTCTGCCACATTCCTATAATCATAATGTTGAAGTTTAGATTGTAGTTCATTGTATCTATGTGCTCCATTTGCAATTAACTCAATCTGGTTAAATTAAAGCCCTCACATCTGAAAAATAAGATCATGTTTCACGAAACTATGATACTTTGTTTAGGAATCTACAAGTGACTGCAAACCCTGTATTCTGATTATGTTAGTGTAGTAAAAAGGAGTTAAGAATATAATGTGAATTGCAGAGTGAAAAGAAGACATTGGCAAACAAATACACAAATATGTAACAAATGTCAAATGTTATGTTGCATGCCAGTAATCAAAGGCTGTGTCTGCATGCCTTCCTGGTAGCAGTGGCAGAGCTGTGCGTTGTCTCAAAGGACGCTTAGATAAAATTCAATCTCCTAATTATGTGGCTTGGGTGAGAATGATTTAGGGGATGAAAAAGGGTGAATACACTTAAACAAAGCATTTTGTAGCTGTTTTAAATAATAAAACAAATGCTCATACAAGCTTTAGCTCCGTAATTGCCTTGAGCCAACCTTCCTGTTTCTTCCTTCTTGGTGCCAAGTTGCATCACGAGGTAACAAGTCATGAACTCACCATTCATTATTATTATTGTTTTTGGAGCGACAGGGACCGGAGTTATGGTTGTGGTAGGAGGAGAAGTACGTTATTGAAATCACTTACAGTAAAACCCCAGTTTTGAATATCATTTCACTTCCTAAACAGGAAGTGTCCTACTAAAAACAACAACAAGAGAGAATGCAAGTGGAAGAGTATCTCAACTCATCATCTGAAAAAGGGCCATAGCACAAAACTACATGTGGTTTGTACATGAGATTGCTTTTCAGCCTGAATTATGAAGACTTATTTAAACTTCTTTTCAGCAGCTTTATAAGGAGGTCTCCTACTTAGCTATCAATGGAATATCAGCTGCATTCAGCAAGTCCTCATTTGTTCCTGCCTTGGCAATAAAACCCTCCAGTCCTGAGCACATCTGATGACTTTGAACTCAATTTTCTAGCGTGAAGCTAATCAGTTCTTGCCTTTTCACCCTTCACATATAAGTTTTTATGGCCATCTTTTTCTAGTCAGGATTTTGGTAGTATTTTTGGTAATCATATTATTGATGATTTTTCAAATGTAGGGTCAGCCCATAATTTGACCAGCAACTTTCCATGTTTCAGTGATCCAGATTTAATTCTAACTGACTGCTGGAGTATTGTAATTTGTAATTCAGAATGGATTAAGCCTACAGAGTTAGGCAAACATCCCAAAGATTCAAATCTCATCTTGATGACTAAGAATAACCAGTTTCTGGCTCTTAGAAGGTTTTACATATCAACAAAGCTGTGCATTTGCATTAACGGCTATCACACCACAGGGGCCTGCTTGTGTTTATCTCGGGAGCTACCAGAAGATGAACATTTAGTTTAAATTTGTTTAAATGCGGCTCCTGTTGAAATCAGTGGCAAGCTGTGTGCACATATGTGAGATAGAACTGTGCCTAAGGACTGCATTTCCACCAGTTTTTCATATCAAAAGTTATGTCTTAGAGAAAAATCAGGTGATAGATCAGAAAATTGCATACATGAGTAACAAAAACTCCATTAGAACATACATTTTCTGGGTCCACCCAATGTACTTTAAGTAAGAGAAATAGTTACCATTTTGCTGGCAACTTGTGACTGTGTTTAAGGGCTGCTTTCCAGTTGACATCAGTGGCCCAAAACGTGTTCCAGTGTGGAGGACAGACAGTTTTGTCCTTCATACAACTCATAACTCAAACCTGAGAAAACGGTTGAGTGGGAATGTCTCAGTTTTTGAAACAGTCAAAATGGTTTGGACTTTAGCATCTAAGTTTCAGATCCAGTTTTCACTGCATTTTTATGTTGGGATGACTCGGTCTTGGATTCACCTCCATTTTCACATTTTCATTCCATGGGTGAACAAGCTGCCAGTTGCATTTGAAAAACAAATCCCCCTTAACAAGCTGAAAAGCAAAGCTGCTAAAAGATAGAGTTACCAAATTGTAGAGCTTCCACAAAAAGTCATCTTAAACACAGTTCTTGAGAATCCAGTAGTGTTGGACCAGCTGCACCAAAACCAGGTCATCCCATTTACCTTCTCTGCTGCATTTGGGGTTGAATTTTACCTGCCCAGGAAGTTATTCTGTGAGATCACATCCCTTCCCTATATCACCACTAGTCACTACTGTGAGTCTTTCGAAAGGATTCTTGCAAACACTCGCTGTAATTCTTAATGCACTATGTTTATCCTGTGTTTATTGTGCTCAATTTCTCTTCAGTGTAAAGGAATTTCCACATCTTACTGTTTGCGGAAATGATCATAGGTCCTGCAAGCAAAGACATACAAGTGAATGTGTATATTTTTCCACTATATTGTTACTATCTGGAGGAAGTGGGAAGATGTTTTGAATTTGCTGTAAATACTTGTTTTAGTTTTTCAATAAAAACATTATACTTGTGACTACCTTGATAGCTAAGGCAGGAAAAGTCTTCACTTGGTTTGTTTATGAGTATTTTCATTTCTCCTATTCACTCTTTCAAAATACTGAAAGCTCGTTGTCCCAAAGATAAATAAGAAATGTTGGGGCGTGAAAATACTTTTAGCTTAGCCATTCCTGTACTGAAACTTCTCTGAATGAGGAGCGATTCCATTATGTTGAATGAGTGTATTGTTACTGTAAGTACAAAAGCCTTTTTTCCCCACTTTTTTCTCTTGAGTTGCCCCCAGACCTTGAAGTAAACACCTATGTGAAAACCCTGCTCCAGGCACAGCAGTCTGAGAGTTTGGCCTATCTTCTTCTTTCACTTTAACTTTCATGCATTTCTTACCTCACTACTCACACCTTTAACTCAGGCATTTATATTGTTTATTGTTTTGCCTTAACTGAGGAATCGGCTCCCTCTGTGGAGTTAGCAGCTTTGATCTGGTGCATCCACAGTCCCCTCTTCTCTGGTTTGGGCTCTGCCTTTACTTGCTTTGGTTGTTTTGATTTGTTTTGTTTTTTTAACCTTAAAATTTTGAGACTAAATAACTGAATTGAGGCAGGGTCCTTTAAGAGCAAAACCCAAAAAAATGTCTACATTATGGGAAAACACTTAAGGGACCTGACAATATATTAATCACAATGGGAAGAGCCGGGGAGCTGCTTCTCCTTGTTTACGGAGGTTTGCTCTTTAGTAGCATTTAGAAGTTTGTTTTACCCTGTCTCGGCAAGAAGAAAAGGCAGCTTTAACAATTCTGTCTCCTTCAGCAGTGCATTTGAATTTTTGTTGCCTCCCTTCAGTGTGCTGGTCAAAGGTCATGGAGAGCAGGATTAGTTGACCTGTGTTGACAGAACGGGTGATGGATGAGTGGAGTACAATGCACAGCCTGTTTGTACCGAAGTGGCAGCAACACATAGGCAGACTTACACCTGCACTGAGCCAGAGAGAGAACATCTCCCATCACACTGGTTTGCTAAACCACAGCTGGCTCTATATAAAGACTTGCACACTGAATTTCCCTCCCGTAGTCCTGTGCTTGTTCCAGGGGGTGAGTAAGAGACTAGCCATTTGCTTTTTATTAACAGGCTTAATGCAATAAGGTCAGATGGTTCAAATTCTGAGTAATTGCAGCAGGTTGCACTAAACAATGCTAAATCTATATTAAGGCACACATCTTGTGTGAAAAATTGGACTTTACACCCACCAAAACTTCCACCCTTGATTATGTCTCTCCTGCTTGTAATAAATTGCTTATTACTGGTGACGCTTTATTCAGGGGTAGCAGAGTTAGTCCTGCAGATCCACTTCTGTGACTGATGACGTAAATACAGCATCCTGCAGGTTTTGTACACAGTCTCTTTTCCACTGCAAAAAGTGAGTCTGATGGTTAAAATGGACCCAGAGGCATAGAGTCAAGCTTTGTGGAAAAACGTGTTATAGAGAGCCTGCATGACCACTAATCCTTCTCTAGTTTAATCTTCTTTTCAAGTGAATAGGTGCGGGCTGAGCTGTCAGTCAGGATGGGCTGTTGGAAGGGAACCAGCACACACTCAGTTTCTCTTTCTCCTCATAATTAGCGGTGAATATCATCCGTGATAGCCAGGAGTGTGGAACCGATGACAGCAGATCTTGTGGAGTATCTGCATCCTCTGTATGGTGCATCCAGGTTATGCGCTGAGTCAAAGGGTGGTTTGCGCTTGAGCCAGTAGAGGCATCTGGTGTAGATCTGGGAGTTTATGCAGGTCTATTGGCCACAAACCACTATGTTGGGGCTTCAGGGAGATTGCAGCCTTGATTATAGCCCATTAGTGAGAGTCATAACCCTGAAAGATATGTGAGACTGGGGTAGAGTCAGACCTGGCAGGGCTCAATGCATTGAGCTAGCTGGGTTGATCTCAGTGGTTACAAGGCAGGCATTTGACACTGATGACACAAAAATTAGTTTAAGAATAAATATTCCAATTAAAATTAAACAACCTAAGAAATTAAACCAGCTAAATTCACATTACTGTGAGCTGCAAGATTTGCCAGGGTTCCCTAAACAGAAGTAACAGGGTTTGTTTCTTTACTTTTAATAGCATTACTTGTACCCTGTATCCATCAATTTTACTGAGGCAGCCATTCCAGATGCAGTCAAGTGTACTCTTTGGGGGAGGGGGAATTAGCAGTAAGACCTACATGGACAGAGTTAGGCTGGAATTCAGTTTATGAAAAACATACAAAAATAGCAATGTGTAAAAATATTCTGCAACATGTCTTTATTTACAGTAGGGCTGGGAGGTCAAGACTGCTGTTGTCTGATTGAGTCAGGAGAATTAGTTCAGCCAACACATGTATTCCCCCTAGAACTTCAGGAATGTCCAGAGGCAAGAGCAGACTGCCATACAAAGCTCTCAATCTGCTATAGACACCAGCAAGTAACTCAAGATTATACTTAGGAATGCTTTCTCCTCAGCACATTTATGTCTGTTGTATTAACTTTTGCTAAATATGTTCCATTTTTGGTAGGCAGAATGTTGGATCATGCTCATCATTAATTTGACATCTCTGAAATCACCTTTAGAAATGAGACTGAATCTTTTTGAATCCAAATGCTGACGATACGTTCGTTTGCCACCTCTTGGTAACTGAGATATCACCATGCTTTTTCAAGTGTGAAAAGTAACAGCTGCTTTGTCACTACTAGTTAAATACTTCTGGAGAAGAAGCAATACATGGATTACTTTTTAAAGTACCATTTCTGCTTCCACTTACCTGTTATTTTGTGAAAGAACATGGAATTAATTTAAAAGATGCTGCTGTTAGGAAACACAGGAAAGGAGTTGTCGTGGGACCTGTGGGTAGGGGATGCCCGCATAGGTAGTAACTGGGGTAGAGCCATTTCCAAACTCCACCACAGCTTACACTGTTATTTTTCCATGGCCAAGGGACTATAAACAAACTTCCTTATGGATGATACTTAAACTGTCTGATTTAGACAACCCTAGATATTTAATTTGGATACAATTCAGAAGACCAAAGGGAGTTTAAAGTCAGGTGAATCAGCCTTAGTGTTGGATTAGTTGTTTTTTCTGAGTGTTGTTTTGAATCAATTCCATCAGCCAAAGTTCTAGAATAAGTGGGTTTTTTTACATGTCATAATTGCACAGCTGCTACCCAGAGAAAGTCAGAGTATGATGGGTTTTGGTGGCTCATCTGGATTCAAGACAGCAGATGTGTCACAGTCTGCACAGGCTGTCCTATAACCATGACACCTTTGTAGCAATTGATCTATTGCTGGAAATGGATAATTAATGTGGCTTTAGCAGTTTTCAGAAGAAGAAAATAATTTCCCATTAATACTTTTGACTTTGTCCTGGAAGACTCATGTGGTCAAGTGGCTAAGTGTGGCTTTGATCCACATAATTCTTGCCCCTACTAGTGATGCAGTCTTATCGGTATGGATAAACTCACTTTGTACATAAAATGATTGCAAGAAAGGTGATTGATATCAAGCTCATATGCAGACCTCTCATACCCCATTTTTCAAGGGTCTGTTTTCCACTTGACCATATGTAATCCTAGACTACAGCACCTTGGATATATGTACAGGTAGATGCATACACAACTGTGCATTCAGTAACCTGGGATGAAATTGTAGCTTCACTCAAGTCAGTGTCAAAATTCATATTGCCTTTACTGGAACCCAGATTTCATCTTTTGAAAGAGGTAATTAAAATCAAAGGCTACTTACTGAAACACAATCTTGACCTTACACTGTTTCCCAGTGTGAATGATAAGCAACAATGACCACAGTTCCACATCAGTGCACATTATTAGAAGTCATAGAGGTAGTCTTCAAGGTGTATTTAAGTTAAACTGGATATGGGTGCCAAGTTCATGCACAAGTAGATACTATATGAGAAGTGGACAAAGCTACTCATGTTTAAAAGACCAAAGTGCTTGTTTTAATAATAATCATTTTCACTTTTGAAGATTTAATACTATCATATCCTCAGAAGACCTAATTTTATTACCAGAAATGAAAAAAAAAAAAAAAGCTTAAAAAATAAATAATCAATTTACTCAAGATTTGTCACATTTTTCCATAGACCTAATTTCTTATTAATAGGAGTACTGCCAGTCTTTTTGTTAAGGCTTACCTATTTCTTTGCAACAGTTTTTTAATAGGTTACCACTCTTTAAATAAAAACTGAAGGAATATGATTAATGACTTAGGGAGACACTAGGGGACATAACTTTCTGGAAAAATTGGATCGGTTTTCCTGCTTCTCACAGTTGTGAGTGGATGATGGCTATTTAGATCCTGTCATGTCTGTAGTTGCCACCATAAATAATCTCTGTTTCCAAGAAATAAAATTCACATTACACTTTTAGTTCTAGGAAGCTGTATTTTGTAGAGGCAGAGCTTCCATTATACGTATGTCATTGTTTTCATAGGAAACAGTATTCCCTTTGATGTTGGTAAGATATTTTCTATACAGTACACGTCATCAGATCGTCAGCTTCATATACTGTCTTCCCTGGAAGAATTAATGCATCTGTCCAAATGCCAGTGACCACTCCCATGAGGAAAAAAACAAAACAAAACAAAAAATGCTATAACTGACCATTCCTGGGAAAATCCTGAGTATAAGGACCATTTTCCAAAGGACTTCCTAAGTCAAAGCTGCTAAATCTGTGAACGCATTGAATAAAGAAAATTAAATCAGCAAGTAATCCAAGGAGAGAAGAAGACAGTTTTGCACTACAGCTTATCTCTCCTTAGGGTAAACAACTAAATTAGGTCAGATGAATAGTTCTCAAAAAACTGCCTTTTTCTTCACTGTCGGTAAAGAAAGTCTGGACATTAAAGTAAGATATAGATACCTATGTCAGTAACATCTGAAAATAAGGGAGGTGATGCACACCCCACATTACTGGTCCCTCATGGCCATGAGCTTGGCTTTTGCTGCTTTGACAGCAAGAAGATGCCTCTACAGTGTTAAGTGGAAATCTGGTCTCTCTGAAGCCAGTCTCTGGACTTTAGTCCAGAGAATTGGGATTTATTCCCCTACGTCAAGACACTGATGTACCTCTGTGTCCTGTTGATGGCTCTTCATATCTGTGGTTACAGTACTTTTTGGAAATTCAGGGACAATTTTCCAGTTATCACAGTAAATACCTGTTACAATTATCACCTATAATTTGGCCTTTTTTGCCTCAAAGATGAAATTGTTGCTGTAGTTGCTATATTTAATGCATTTGCTGATAATAGTTTCTCTCTCCCACATGTTGGGCCCATCTGTATTGGAATTTTGTTTTACCAGCACAAGTGCGCAGAACCATTACTTACTCTTGTCAGATCCTATTTCCACTACATCGTTTTACTTCAGCCACCATGGATTTTATATCCATATTGTATGAACAGTCTCTCAAGTAGTTTATCCTTTTTTTGAATGGTCAGGATCTCAGGAAAAAGTCAACACTGCTCTGTCTTGTTCTTTTCAAACATACTTTGTAAAATGCTTTACCATGTGATTCAAATAGAAATCAGTTTTCAGTAGTTTTCAGTAATGATATGCATTTTAATTCTTTTTTTTCCTATATTATAAACACACATCTGTTCAAAAAGGGAACACATTAAATACCCCTCCTAACATTAGACATATTGATTGAAAATTTGTTCTGAGTCGACTTAAGAGTCAGTAATCTTGACAAGTTTTCCAAGAACTGATAAAATGGGTCCTTGTGTTGCTGAAATGAACTTTATGTGGATAGATGTTTATGCTTTTAACATTAACAAAGCTTCAAGCTGTGCCTGGATAGACAGAGGTTATTTCTTGTAGGGAATTTGAGTTTATTTGGCTATTTGAACTACCTGGGTATTAACCTTCTAACCTATGCTGACTACCTGAAGACACAGTGTCCATAATTATTATACAGAAATGTTAGGAATTATTTTCAGTATTAATCACAATGAAATTGTGAATTGATTTTCTTTCTTTGATGTAATGTACCGAACTGGGGCAAGCCACATATCAGCAGCAACCTCTAATTCTAACCGTAAGCTGGGTAAAACAGGAGCGAGCTGTTGCTTTCCTCAGGGATCTCTCCTGATCCTCCGAAACCGAGTTTAAACACTGATGTTGTGGTTTAAGCTTAGTCGTAAATTAGACAAAGCATGTAGCCTGCTTGTTTTCCCCCCACAACCTGTCC
>WYDI02023877.1:0-30347 GCA_009867235.2 Psittacus erithacus | reverse complement strand
GCTGCCCCATCCCTGGCAGTGTTCAAGGCCAGGCTGGACACAGGGGCTTGGAGCAAGCTGCTCTAGTGGAAGGTGTCGTGCCCGTGGCAGAGGTTGGAGCTGGAGGAGCTTTAAGGTCTCTTCAACCCAAACCAGTCTGTGATGCCATGGAGTTTCCTGCACTCATTTGCACCTTTGCAGCCTTTACAGCACAGCTCTCTGAGCAGTTAGTGACTGCCATTCCAATGTGTTTGTATGCAGATGCACCTGTGGTGCACACCAGCAGTGCCAAACCTGGGACAAGCTGGACATTACAGCACATACACAAACTTGCATTCATCAAGTCTACTGTGCACACAGTACAAAGTCAGGCTGTGCTTATTCTGTTGAGGAAGAAAGTTGGAGGAGCTGTGCATAAGAAAGACCATTAGGGAATATCAGGATATTAACGAATAAGTCTTTACTAGGGGAGCTAAAGGACCTGTTTCTGTGAGCCAGCTTAGTGTTGAGCTCATCCGCTCCTTTGTGCTGCCCAGGTATCAAGCCAGCTAGGTAAAGCAATGCTTGGAGTGTGTGTGTGTTGTAAGCACTGCATTCAGTTTGGTTTCTTTCTGTCCCCTCAAGATAAGCTTTTGTGTAAAGCTTCTACTGAGGTCACTAAGAGCCTTTATTGTCCGCAATTTTCTTCAGGACAAAGACTTCTGTGTCATCCTTGTGCCACATCATGTACCAGAGTTCCTCCTGATCCAGAGTTTTGTCCGGGCTGTTCCATTCTGCACTTCCAGATTTGGCCAGGAGCTTTACGTGTTCCACCGTGCGGGGCTGATCACGTGAGTCCTGTGCCTTGTGACAGTAGTTGATGGACTCCCCAGCCCAGCACCAGCTGGATGTTCTCTGCTGGTATTCTGCACAGGATGGCAGATCTTACATCTGGAGTCCCCATAACAGTGTATTGAATAGCCCCGGGCTGTTCCTGGAGCACTCGGGAGCAGAGCTGAGTAACTTAGTCTTTAGCAGCGTTACTGCAGCGTCTTGCTGCCTGTTCTGGAGTGAATCCTAAGCCTACTCAGGTGTAACTCCAACAGCACTATATGAGACAACGTGAAAATAGCCTCATACTATTAACTGAGATAAGTAGTTAAGGATGGTTTTTAATCAAAGAAAAACTGTGATCATTAAAACTGTAAAAGCAAACACTCTTCTGACTGCCAGCATTTATATATAAGCTTCCTTCAAGGAGAAGCAAAGTGCAGTGAGAGGATTCATGAACATTGGCGCAGATACGGAGCTTCTTCAAGCTGCCTCATTGTGAGCCAAGTCTAATAGAGAAACACAGTGCAGCGTTTGGCCCTGTGGACTGGGTCAGGTTGTGTGACACTGATACTTGAAAGCATGGTATAGGTGTAATTTTTGCAGTGTAATGCATTTCTGAAACAGGCAGAACACAGCATAACCTCATTGTTGAGTATCTATTTTATATAATTGATCTCTCTTTTTTTTAATTATTTATTTCATACCTTTGAATTTCTGAATGCTTCTGTAGCCTGAAACACTGGTGGACTGGGACACACAACCACTCTTGTTGTGACTGCTGTTGTGTAGTAGGAGTTTTCCAATGCTTTGTTTGTGTAACAAGCCCAGGCTGGCCCAGACACCAGCTAAAGCTGTGGCACAGTTAGGGATTTACACCCTCCTTTTTTTTAATGTAGCTAAATAGTGCATGGTTTCAGAGCAATACTTCTGCTGTAATTGCATCCTTAAGCACCTTTGCTGCTATGCAAATAGCTCATGCAGGGCCTGGCCAGCTCCTCTTGGACCTGTGAAAAGCTTTTTACCGTGGGATGAAACTGGGCTTCTGTGTGCTCCGTCAGAATCCAGCTGGCTGCAGGGAAAGCCACTGGAGTAATTCCTGCTAATCTCAGCCCAGCTGCTCAGTAATCCACGGTTAGGTTTGGGAGTCACACGTCCTCTTGTGATTTTTGTCAAAATTAAACTCGCTATCAAGGTTTTTGGTAAAACCTTTACAATTCCAATTGAATTGTGCATTTTCCAAATGATACCAGTCCTTCCATGAGAACACAACAAAGTCAGTAGTAGCATTTTCCAACCTCCCTGCAGCTGTTCAGGGAAGTAAGGAAAATAGCCTTTCATTGAGGTTCAGGATCAGAAAAGCTATGGAAGCAACCAGCTGAAGCCTTTGGGAAGTTTCTGAAGAACAAAGAGCTTGGTGCACCACAGCAGATGCTCTCTCAGATGAAACCAAAATACAAACAAGTGAAAGATCAATATATTGTACTTGCACCAAGGGCTTTCAACAGGCATGAGAGAGAAAAGGAGGTCACAGAAGATGGACTAAAAGAAAAGCAGGGCTAAGGAGATGGGGATATGAAGACACAAAAGGGCAAAATCAGAAGAGGCACAGGCACAAAATGAGATACTGATTAGTAAAGGTTGTAAAAGGACTAAGAAAAAGTGTTAAGTACACAACAAGCAAGAGTACAGCAAATGGAAGTATGGGCCTGCTACTTACCAGTGAAGGAGGGAAAATAACAGATGACGAGGCACAGGCTGAAATGCTTAATGGACACTTTGCCTCAATTTTCCCTAACAAGCATAATAATAATAGCAGCATCCTGGTCTCTGAGCAGTGGAAGGAACTGGGCATCTAAAATCACTTAATTCTTTGCTGAAAGAGAAATGGGCACAGACCTTGGATGGCCCTTCCTAGTCCTCCATCCTCCCAGTGGATCTGGGGTTTGGGTGTATTTAAAACTGGACTCGGTTTTGGCATGTTCTGGTTTTTGTCATTTAAAACACAGTTCACTCTGGCACTGCTCCGGGACACGGAGGGGGACACCCCTGTGCTGGGCGCAGTGGGGTGGCAGGACGGGGCATGTGAACTGTGCTGTGGGTCTCCCTGTTCATCATCCTCTTCGCTTATTCCACCTTGCAGTGAACTCTGTGGAAGTGTGTAACAAATGTACAAAGGAAGCTGATGCTCACTTCCAAGTTCAGGGTCAGTTTGTAATTTAGCAATCAAATGTGTGCTTTGAGCACTCAGATAGCCCAGGTGAAAGTGAGCACAGAGGTGGAGCTGGGACATTTCCCATAGCACATCAGAGATTTGCTAACTTTGGGTTTTAAAGGTCCTAGTGCTGTTCATTAAAACAGCGTTCCACAAAATCAGTCTGAGTGGGACTGGGACCTAGGCTGACGAATAGCACATAAAGTTGAAATGGCAAACAAGACCAGGAGTGGCAATCAGACTGCTTGGATCCCAAGGATTTTATCTGGGGGGAAGAACTGAATTCTTGGAAATTGAGTTGTAATTTGGCTCCTTGAACAGCTAAATCTTTATTCCGTGGGCCTTGTCTAACCAGGAAGGGTCAATGCCTTTAACAAGCAACATGAGAGAGTTCCTCAGCTGCTGGAGACTGTCACTGGGAAGTAATTCTTTTTCATGCTTAGTGGTGGGAAGATGTTTTATAGCAGTGTGTGTGTGAACTCGGGAAGTGCCGGGATGTTCCTGCTGTAGCTCATATGCTGCTGCTGTCCCTATCGCACTGACACTTTCACACTGTGTCACTGGTGTGTGATCACTAAGTGGCAGTCTTATGTTTAGCGGGGGTATTTTGTTCGTGCTTTATGTAAGTTTATGCTTACATGTTGCTGTTTGAAGAACCGAGGCCTAACACAAACGTACGTTGGTTGTTCCTGCTAGAGAAGGATGCTACTGCCTTTCCTTGGTACCATATGCCAGGATGACACTTGGCTCTGGGTTATTTTTTTCTCTCTCCTTTTTAATTTTTTTTTCTTACCTTTTTTTCTGTTCTCCCCACACATGTCACTGTGCAGCCACAGCTGCTGCTTCCATTTTAAATGATTCTTTGGCTCCTTTCTCTGCTGCCTGTGGTCACATGAAGGTTGAGTGATATCTGTAGTTACAGTAGTCATTGCTTTATGGGACTGGACTGTAGGTGCAGAAAGACTGAGTGTTCAGTAACAGTTAAAGCAGCATTCTGAGTTGTCTTAAGTAGCTGTTGTGTGATCTGTTACGTTCTCATACACTAAGCTAATATATGCGCTTGAAACCATAGTCATACAGCAATCAACTCCAGCTTCTAAAAGAGGTGCGTGCAGCGCTTGTGGAAGGCAGGTTGTCACAGTGTGGGAATTGGCTTTAATTTGTCACAGAGTGAGCTTTTTTTCTTTTTCCCTTTTTTTTATAGGTCATTTAATGTAAGAAGCGCAACAAGCAATGACCTGCCTTGTGTCCAGATGCTCACTGAAACCCTCAGCTTGAATGAAAGGATACTGAATGACTTCAGGATATTTACTCTGGTTCGCAGGGATCCCGTGAGTATTGCTTGCAAAGACACTTACAGGAGAATGGATAAACACTGGTAAAAACATCCATAATTTGTTACATGAAACTAGTGAACTTTCTCTATATAGTGTAGAGGTACTCAAGTCAGTACCAATAGTTGGCATAGGCTGGATTCAGCCTGACCTGATGGTTAATCTAACCTGTGGTCTATACCAGTGCAGGGACAGAAGCAGGCTGGATGCATGCCTTGGCCACCTACAGCCTCCTTTATGTTGTTGCTTTTTCTTGCACGCATATCTGGTGTGTGATGAACATGTACTCGTGTCTGTCACATGATGGGGCCTCTTTCTCCTTCCCATGATGTGGACAGGCACATGCCCAGCAGACAGTTCCTTCCCATGATGTGGATGGGTGCATGCCCAGCAGACAGCAGGGAGCATCTGCAGTTTTGTTGTATGATGGAAAATGCTACATAGACAAAACCCAAGCACTGTCATTACCAGTCATACAGCTGCAGGGAAATCCATTTTATACAACCATTGATGGAGAATATCTCTTTTAATGAATATTCTTTCCTAAGACCAGAACTTAACCCAGGACCAAAGTAGTGGCTGAGCTTATAGCACTGCTGTTAGCTAGATCTTAGCTGAACCTTCAGTTCCATAAAGTTCTGCATGGTTCAGAGTCCAGCCACAAAAACCATTTAAACATTGTGCCTCGAGTTAGGGCAGAGTGGTTAAACTGGGGGAGTGGGTATACTGGGAGGAAAGTATTTTAACTGTGTGTTGAAATGCAGTCAGGTTAGAGTACCAATGAAACAGGGAATGTGCATGTGTTTTGCCTTGCAGGATGGGAATGCAGTGAAGGCTTTTGTAGCAGAAGTTCTGGATCAAATAGTTGGCATTTCTGTCATTAGAGATGAAATGGTAAATCCTGTTTCTGTGTTGTGTGAAAACTAATGCTTAGCCCTCAGTGCTACAGGCTGAGTTTCAGGCTTGCCACTATAGGTGTACCTAACAGAAAGTCTATGTAAAAGATACTGCTCCTCTAAACTTTCTTTCTCTTTCCTGACAATGCAGACCTCATTATTGCCCTTCCCATAGGTGATGATTGGCACACAAAAACTCATCCTGTGATTTGCAGGAAGCTGCTGATGCATTCTGGAAGTGCCTCCTGCACCTCTTGGTTCTTCAGCAGAAAGCCATTTTGCCTCTAGATATGTTCATAATTGCCAGTTTTGCCCCCTAATTGACAAAGTCAATAAGCAGTTTTGCCATGTGTATCGCAGAGCATTAGTTATCCTTCTAGATTTGCTTTCTTACCTTCTTTTCTCCAGCTGTAGGTTCTGAGTGACTCTGAATCATACCCTTCAAAGCAAATAAAAAGTGCATGTTCCAATGTAGCACAAAAAAGACAATGTTGCACCTTAGCCTGGAAAAATAAACCTTTGAGGCTTGCTTCTGTGGCAAATTTTAGATTGTTCAGCAGCTGTTTGCTCAGTTTTTGACATAGCCACTCCTGGTTTCAAAAATACCTCTTAATTATATTAGAAGCATTGAAATAAGAGGATATAGCAGTTTCTCGAATGTATAATGTGCAAAAATGTCAGCTTACCACTTCAGCCCTTGTTGGAGGGCATTTTGTGCACAGCTCTTCTGCAGAATTCCCCTTCCTCAGTGTCAGTGTTGTGAGGGGACAGTCAGGGCTCCTCTGTCTTGAACTCAGCAGAACAGTTGTGGGGTTTGGGTTAGTTGGTTGTTTTTCTTTTCCCCTCCACGAATGTCCATTAACCTGTCTCAGACACTGCAAAAAGGTCAGCTCTGCATTCCCTGTAAGAAAGGTGGGCAAGCTGCAAGAGCAGGCTTTGATACAGCGACGGGGTTTCCAATTGAGGTATGTTCAGTCAGGGCTTTAACTGAGAACAGTGCCCACAGGCACTGCATTTCAGTGTTCAGATTTAGTTTCTTAGTTGATAGGAAGCAACTCACTGGACTTGCTCCAGTAGTGTAAATGGAGCTGTCTTGTCACTGCTGATCTCCACGTTCTTGTTTTCCAGCATATTGAGTACATTCGATCACATTACGACATTGAAGCCTTTATTTATTTCAATCGCCACCAGCAAGAGGAACACGGACATCTTTGCCACTTTGTCTTAAATCCCATATTTCATCACTATACAAAATACTTTCTAAAGGAGGTACTTCGCTTGGCCCACAAATCTTCTCTTTACTATCCTATTTATCCACAGTATGTGGAAGGCAAGGTAAGGACAAAGTTATTTCCATTTCTGATACTAAATGTTGTCACCTTTTCTCACTTTATTTTTCTCTTTGCTTCTGTGAGTGGCTGTAAACAGGAATTTTCTTAACAAACTGCAGCAAATTGTACTTGCTTTACTTTTTGCATAAGATCATCTGTACTCATGGGCATAGCGGTTGCATCATACGTGTGTTCAGTAGATGCTCAGTAGTGCTGTGACTCCAGACGTACTCAGTAGCTTCAGGAAGCACGTGGAGGAGCAGCAGTTTGAAGTGTGCTTGCCCTTGGTGTGCTCCAGTCTGTGAAGAGAGAGCAGCTCTTCAAGGGGATGGCTCCTGCTGAGCCGCATCACTGTGCAGGTTGAATTCAGAGAATCTGAGTGCAGCTGGCCTCTAACTGAGTTAGATGCCTTAAGTTAACACACCCAGGATGCTCCCTCGTAGCAGCACAGCAGAGGAATGAATCATTTGTTTGCTACCTCCTTGCTTGTTTCTGGGAGAAATATATGGGCTTCTTACCCACACAGATTTGCATGCTGCTGTTGCTTTGTGCCTTGTCAGCCCCCTCCATAAATGAGCTGTAGTCTCAACAGTCAAGTGTCTGCCCTTTGCTGTCCATTCCTAATAGATAGGTTCTAGGATGAAGTAGCAGGCACGCCGTATTCCCACTCCTGCCTAAGTAAGGGCCCTGCGTCTGAGTTGCAAGCTTTAGTTTGGGTTTGACTTTGTTTCTTGCCCTTGTGTTAGACGTATAGATGAAGAAACAAGAACCTCTTCAACTGAGGAGACCAACATAAGAGTTTTTATTTCATTGTTCTAATGTGCCAGTACATGTGCTGCACCTTCACTTGCAGTGACAAGGCAGAAAGCACATGGTGTATCTTTAACAATGATTTGTATTTCTTCTCGTAGTTTATTAATAGAACCTGATCAAATTGTACTGTCCCATGTACCACCACTCACCTCCATAATGAATTTTGAGTGGTACCAGTATTTGTTTAGGTTCAGGATGAAGTGGAGGGCAGGGAAGGAAAAAGGAAAGATGTCACTGGGTGTAATGTAGCATGAGTAAATGCAAAGGGATACTACTAAAACCACTAAAACACAGTTCTGTAAAACCACTTCAGAAGTGATTTAGGCTCTGGACTGTGTTTCCTCAGAAGCTGGTGGGACCTCAGCACCTCACTGCTGTTGAAAATGTGGCTTGTGTTTCAGCAGGGGCCTGCAGAGCCCTGAGGCCCTAATGCTGTGAGAGAAAAGCCATTGCTGAGAACAGCGTCATTTCTGGAAGCAAACTGAAAGATTCTTTCCACAACACTCGTGTGTGTGTCTTGTCATCAGTATCATGTCAAAAAAGGGTAAACAAACATGTCAGCTCATGGGGTGTAGCCTTCTAGAGGTACCGTCTGGTCCAGGCTCTTACCAGTGTTAACAGAGGAAGTTCAGTGCATCCAGAGGGCACTTCACCCATCCATCATTACTGCCTATCTTAGGGTGGAAGGAATTGCCCTCTGGGGATGCTCATCTCTACCTGTGGGCATCTGCACAGGTGCCTCAAGTAAGCACCCAGCTCTGAGTTTTTGACTGAAATTACTCCTGTCCTCAGTGGCTTAGGTGTTTTTGAAACGGCCACATTCTGAACACAGGAATTGGCAGGTTAGACACAAGCATATTTTCAGAAGGATGTTTTTCCCTGTGCACTTTTGTGGAGGTTTATGAAGTTTTCTCTTGAGGAACCAATGTCCTTACGTAGCATTAGGTTCTCAGATGCTTAAGAGGCACTTACAAAAATGCAGTTTAATGGCAGTGGATGGAAGAGGAAAGTTAAATCTTACTAATGATTCTAGTTTGGCCTATTTCCAGCCTACAGAGTTCCTTTAAGTTACTTTACCTTACCATTGCTTTCTAAGTGGTAAATGTGATATTTTACTCAGTTCTCAACATAGTAAGATCAAGTTTTTCATTACTTGTGGCTGGAATGGTACTTCAGTGTAATTTAGTTTGCATTAACGCTCATTCTCTACTTACAGGAAGTCTCATTTATTTTTTGTCCCTTTCATGTTGTAAATTATGACAGAGCCAGTCATGCTGTAATAAATGGAATACAGCTATTCCTAATGATCCATGCTCCTCGCACTAGCATCAGGGGTTTGTTCACCTCAAGTTTCTGCCAGTTGATTAACATTTATCACTTGGATGAAATTGACATTTTGGTCGGTATAGAATCTGATATGAATTCATAGCCCTCCTTTGCCAAAGGAGCAAAGGTTAGAGTAAGCAGATAACACTGCTTAATGGGGTCAAGTCAAGCTGATTCATGATCACTACGGAGCAAAATATCCTCCTGGGGAAAATACTTGTGCTGAAAAATCCCATAAACCAAACCACTTGTTTATCTGTCATTCCCACAGAGCTGGTAATGTAATTACTCTCATAATTATCTTCATTAGTGTCAGGAATTAGCTGCAATTCATTCCTCTGCTCTGAGTATGTTTGTTTATTTGCTGATTTTTCTCTCAGATTTAGCCAACAGAGCTAAGAATTTTGTATTTGCAAAGCCATACAACAGACATCTGTGATGCACTGCTGACATTCTCTCTGCTGAAATATAGATCGCTGCCTTTCAGTTTCAGACTCCCTGTGCCCATTCCCTGACATCTGCCCTTCATTACATGGCTCCCGTGCGACCAAGACGACAGATTGTCTATCCTCTGGAAGAGCTTGGCGTAAACGCTCCATCAGAGCAGGTCTCCAAGGATCAGGTGGGTAACAGAAGCAGCAGCAGGCAGAAGGCATGGTGCCAGCTAGTGCAGGCTTTGGCAGATGGGACGGCATTACCATCCCAGTGTTGATAGGTTGCTTCTTAATTACACTGAACATGGTGTCCATACCCTCACAATCCCAGCCCTGCTTCTGCATGGCCGCCACTGCTTCTGAGCTTGAATTTCAAACATGTTATAGGAGCAGCCACTGACCTGGAACATCTGCACACAATTGCTTCCATTTTAGCAGTGGCTTCTCGTGACATTGCTCTCAAACTCCCAACACATTCTAAATGCTCTGACTTACTGTGTAGTCCTTCTTCTGGTAAGTTTATTTAGGTGTCACTCTGCAAGTGGAAAAAAGACAATGTCATGATGCTGACTATTGCTGTAGAAACTGCTTAAATACATGTTAGTTTTCAATCCCAAAGCCAGATTTCTTCCATGCACAAGAAAGCCTCAAAGAACACTTCAAAATATCAGGAATGATTTAACAGCAAAAGAAAGGGGTGTTGTCTCTACCAAACAGTTCTTAGTTGTGTAGGACTCGTGCAGGCTGGAGGTTCTGACCTAAAAGTCTCTCCATTTCCAGTGTTAAATATGTTAAATATAAACATTTCCAGTGTTATTCTGTCTTACATTTTTAAATAACTAAAATTTTATATGAAGATGGTTCCTCACAAGTAACCAGCAAAGCTGACATCAGAAAAAACCCATTAGTGATGGATGCTCTCAGTAGGTAGCTGCAATTTCCTAAAGAAATATAATTAGGGAGCTTTGTGTCTGTCTGTGAACTCCAGTTGGCTGCGATGGGCTCCCATATCATATTTTAGAGCTGTCTTTTTCACAGTTAGTATTTTTTGGCACCCAAAACTCTTAATTAGGCAGCAATTGGCAAAGCAAGATCCAGAACATGGCTGAGGCCATTGGTGTGAGTTTAGCTTGGCTGAGCAGTCTTCCCTCAAACCACACCCCTCACACCCCCCACCTTCCTCCCTCTTCTTTGCAGGACAAACTGTCCAACACTGTTGTTTAAACTGCATCCTGGTTTATCTTTAAACTGACTTGTTGCTTGCTTGCAAGAAGAGCTCCTCTGAGCGTGTTTGCTGGAACTGGGGATCAGACTTCCTGTGATGGGGAGATTTGCAAATCTTTTGCATGCTGAGGTTGAGCCTGAGCCTGTCTGAGTTGCAGGCACTGAGATAATCAGTTAAAATCTGGAAAGTTTAATCAATTTCTAATTAATAAAACATGTGAGATTTTCACTAACAAAGTTCTGCTGAAGAGAGGTGAAGGCCGCCCACTGCATGAGAGTTGATGCATATGTGCCAGCATTAATTATAGATTCCTGACAGACTGTGTTCTATCAAAGCTGACATCTGGGGTTGATCCCTAGGTGGTAACTTGAGGATAAAGCCAGTCCACTGCTGCTGCCTGTCATTTTCTGAAGGACCAAGAATCTGAAACCACATAAAGCTAAATCGACTCCTCTGTTGAGTGAATGAATTGACCTTTGGCCACCATACGTTGGGAAAGCTTTATGAATTGGGAGGTAACCTACCACAGCGGACTGAGTGTGCTTGTAGAAGTAAGAACCTGGTGCTGCTTTTAGATCCTGGATGTTCTCTTAGCTCTGGTAGTAGCAGGCATAAGGCATTTACCCTCTCTTTACTCTGAATTCAGAAAGGAAAATTGATCCCCATGGATAATCTTGCACTTCCCTGCAAAATCCTACAGCTGAATTGCAAATAAAATGAAGTGTATTTTATAAAATTAATATGATCAAATTTCAGTAGGCACAAAATGATACTTCTACATTTTGCAACGATCACAAGGCCTGCCCAGACACTCTGTCAACAGAAGGCCATAGTCTGTATTGCAAAGAGCAAAATATCCCACCAAGGAGTTATATGTGATAACTGCAAAATGGAAAGGCTGAGAATTGTCACCCTTAAAATCGTGTGACAGAAGGTGAGATGTGTTGGTCACCAAGAAGATGCCAGCAGCCTAGGAAGGGAGGTAACAGGGAAATGGGAAAACAATGTTGTTAGGAAAGTTTGGAGAGGGAGAAGTGAGGGCAGACAGAGAGCCTGGAGCAGGAAGGAGGAAGGATTTGTCCCGGGCAAGCACCTGGATAGCAATAAGGAAAAAACTTCTGTTGTCCTCTTTGGTACGGTGGGTTTAAGCAGGTGGGCAGGATCCTGCAGGATCTGGAAAGCTTTGGGCAAGCAGGGATTCCAGGTAGCTGAGACCTCTCCTCGTTTCTTTAGGATATTCTTTGAGCTCACCAGGTGTGTAGAAAGCACTTCCTTCAGACATCAGCACATGGCCCCTTTGCGCCTGAGAGCTAGAGGATCAGTTTTTTAGAGGATGCCTTTTGTTTTAGGCACCTCTGAAGTGGTGGCAGGAGTCTTTCACATGAAGTACAATACGAACATTGCAAATGCAAGTCAGTGTCAGAAATGTACAATCTTCATTTGATTGCCTGTCCTAATCCATTGCTGGCATGTCTGTCACTTATGATGGAGATAATAGCAGCAAAATTCTTGCTTTGATACGCAGAAGATGCCGTATGATATCTGGCCATCAGCATCTGCTTCTATCTCTTGGTTTTTCAGCTGCCTTCCTCTCGTTCCAGCTCTCTCTCCTATTCTTGCTGCAGAATCCATTTTTCACCAGGAACAGCTCGGGGCTGAGCAGCTCAGCCATTCCCTGCCTAAGCATGGCTCGATTTGTGCGTATATGTCTCTGCAGGCCATTAGTGGCTTAGTATCTCAGAAAGGGTGTATAGTGGGAGCCCTGGGGCTCCATCGCTTTGTGTAACCCTTCAATACATTCCAGCCTGCCTGGGAGCATGAAGAGATTCACTTACAGTATTGCCCCAGTAGAGATAACTCAGCCAGGAGCCACAAGGACTGTTTTCCCCAATTCCTTCCTCCAAAGCCAGAGGCAAAAGCTGCAATCTGAATCAGAAAGGCTTTGCCCTCAGCTAATTCCCATGTGCTGCCAGTCCAGATGGATCCCGGCTGTGCTGGAGAGGTGGTTTTCCTGCAGGTCTGGGTGGGTTGTTACAGACAGATGAGCGCCCGAAATTAAGTCTGTGATAACTTGTTCTCGTTGTCCTTCTGTCAGATCTCTGTTCTACTGCAGTGTCAGGAGAAATCAAAAAGGGGGAAAGCTGTGCACTGCCCTGCCATGGATTCCTGCCTGCTCGCTCCTGCTTCTAGCAGGCAGCATGGGCTGTGCTTTGTAGTGTCTAAGAAAGCACAGGTCCTTCTTCCTGCAGGCTCCCTTGGAGCAGTGGCTCTCCATTTCCTAAAGGGCTTCACATCCTTAATGAACATAGCAGTATTTTCCTGTGGCAGTCACTAGTGACACAGTGTGTTTTTACCCCCCTCCTTGAGATGGCAAATACATTTTGCTGCTGGTTTTATGTCTGTTCTACAAGAATCTGTCTCCCATTGCTCTGTGGAAGAGATTGGGGTAAATCGGGCACGCATTGCCAGAGGAGGCACGGAGGGGAGGCGCTGAGCCCCGCTGCCTGCCCCGCAGCCCTGCCCAATGGCACAGATGCCACCGGTCTCATTTGCTGTAGCCCGGGAAGTAGGAGGCTTGGGAGCCTGCTCATGCTGAGCAGCTGCAGGAGCACCCGCTCAGGCTGCCCTGCTGTGGGGCTGAGGACAGCCCTGCAGAGCCCCGGCTGCTGCTGCATCAGTCGCTGCTGCAGCTGCTCTGAGTCAGAGGAAAGCTCTCGTTTTTGTATTCCAAGTCAGTAACTGGCTCTGAAGAGCCAATTGGCAGAAGATCCAAAGATTCCAAATCTTAATTCCCACAGTGTTAAAGCAGATTAGATTATGATTGTGTTTTGCACATCTGTCAGTCATTTCAGTCGTGCTACGTTAAAAACCAGTTGGTTACAACAGAATACTAAACGACTTGTAAAGTGCTGCTGGCCCTGGCGGTGCATGTCATTATTGGTGGAGTAGAAAACTACAGATAATGAAATAATTTTTAATGATTTCTTCATAAATAAACAATTGATAAACTTGTTTGCTTTCCCACCATCTGGGAGCATTCTGTTATCCATCTGCTTCATGTAATTATCAATAAAAGGGAAGAATAGGTGATATAATTAACAAGAATAACTGATCCACAGTGAAGAACAAAAATGTCACACATCTGTTGAATTATTTTCCTGTTTCTGCCCTTTCATTATTATTCATGCTAGCAGGTTTACTTGTGTTTTTATGTCATGGCTGTGTTCAAGCTGTCAGGTTTTATTGTAGAGTTCAGAACTGGTTTTTCTGCTGTAGCTCATAGGAAGAAAACAGAACAGTTATTAAGGCATTGCAGAAGCACATACAGTGCTGTAGAAGTTTAATTGGAAAAAAACCCAAACCAACCCAGCAGTC
The DNA here is from genome assembly GCA_009867235.2 of Psittacus erithacus. Taxonomy (NCBI): domain Eukaryota; kingdom Metazoa; phylum Chordata; class Aves; order Psittaciformes; family Psittacidae; genus Psittacus; species Psittacus erithacus. The sequence goes on along the minus strand of WYDI02023877.1, from coordinate 16,609 downwards.
AGTGTAGTGCTTCTCAAGTGATGGTGCAGGTGTGTTAAAGGGAATCCTTAAATGGGGGCAGAAGCAGTGAGTGAAGGAGGCTGAGCCCAGCGCTGTGTTCCCCGAGTCGCTGACTTCCACCGTGGTCAGGAGCTGAGTGTTGGCAGGGTGGCTGGAGAGATGTCCCCAGATTGACCTGGGGACATCAGCAGCGGATCCTGCCCTTCGTCAGGGGCCAGGGCTGCATCCTGTGTGAGTGGGCAGAATGCTTTCTCAGCAGTCCTGGAGTTAAAACACCCTCCAAAGCAACTGCTGTGTTACAGCCTTTAACCTCCTGCTGGAAATTTTCCACAAAAGTTGCTTTACTTGAGCACACACAGGACCTTATCAGGATGAATACAGTTTAGAAGCTGGAGAAAAGACCCTGTACACATGGAATTGAATAATAGTGTGCATGAAAACATGCTGCCTTCTGTTCTGAGCAGTGGCATGGGCTGTGGGAGGTGGTATCCTTCTGCTCCTTCATACTTGCATTGCTCTGCAGCTAATGAGAACAGAAGGGTTGTCACTGGAGTGAAGTCTGCTTACCTCCTGCGTAAGGAGTTACTCTGATGGCACTAGGCTTTTTTCTTCAGAAGAAGATTTTTCCTTTACTGTTTCCAGCAAAACTTTCAGTGTTCGCTTTTCCCCTCCAAGCAGCTGTGGGCCTCTCACTGTGACCCTGTCAGTGGTGGGTGCTGTTCTGCATGCAGGTGGCCTGTGGTCTCCAGCCTCTGCACCATCCAAAAGGGTTAGGGTTAGGGTTAGGGAGACACCAGGAAGAGCTGGTTTAGTGTGTGTGTGTAGTTCTGCACTACCACATGGAACCGTCTGGGGTGAGAGCATGAGAAAAGGCTGAAAACGTGGCAGGGGAAATGGAAGCTCAACCGGAAACGGTCAATTTAAGAATCAAGAAATGGGAATACAAGCACTGCTGCCTTCACGGATTTCAGTGCCACTATCGTGTGTGTTTTACTTGATTCCAGGCTCATGCCTGTGGCCTGAAAGCAGTTTAATATCATTTTTCAAAACGTAAAATGAGAGAAAATACTAAAACTTTCAAGCATGTTTTTAATCAATGTAGTTGCTTTTAGAGCAATCTCACAACTTGTTCCATTGAAGTCTATGTTCATGTATATTCTTTGTATTGCAGAAGTTACTCAATGAGTTACAATTGGAAGTACTGTCCTGGACTGATCTCTATTAAATGAGCTTTTTTATGTCCACTGTAAAGCTTTAGGACTTTAAACCCAGAATCAAACATGCCCAGTATGTTTGCAGGGTTTCTAAAAGGAAAATAAATAGAGCTACCAGGTAAAACTGAACCAAAAGTCTAAATTGTTTTCAGGCTTGACAGAACCTGTCATTTGGGGCAGCTTGTTTGAAAAGGAAAATAAACCAGATATCTATGAGTGCTTGTATAAGAAACTCTTCTCTGGGTGATCCTGCCTCCCCCAGGAAGCTCTTGAGGCATTTGACACTGTACCTTCTGCTAACGAGAAGCTGCCCTAACTCTTCGCTTGAACCTGAGGAGCTGTGTGTAGGTGGGACATACCTGACTGCTCCATCCTCAGTGCTTCCTACTGAAACAAACTGAGCAGGGTCTGCAGTGTTTTGAGTCAACCAGCCGGAGTGAGCATAATGCATTACCCTGGCCTATGGAGAGTTGATACACTGACAGTTAACACCTTGCTGTGGAGGAGGAAGGAAGCAAAGGAAAAGGCAAGGACATTTGCAACCCGTGACTGAGACCCAGCTCGTCCAGACTGTGCAAATAGAAAATCTGAGCTCAGTTGCACTTAAATGATAATAAAAACAAGGAGTGGAAGCAGGTTTTAAAACAGGGGAGAGGCTGTGTACGACAGAACAACCTGTTCTGAACAAGCAGAGCTGTTTGCTTCTGACAAGTTGAGAGAAATGAAGGGAGCAAGGTTTTCACCTTAGGCACCCAGAGAGAAATATCAAGAAGGAGGACAGGACAGGTACAAGCACCGCTCTGCAGTGCATGCCCTCCTCAAGTGCAGATGTGTGTTAGAGCAGGCTCCCCGCAGCTTCCCGAGCCGCGGTTGACTGGGAAGCTTCCATCCCTCATCCCCGTCTGTGTGGCAGGGAGTAGCTATGCTTCCAACATGCCTCCTCTCCAGCTGTGCTCCGGCATGAACACTGGCAGGGCATGGAACGACTGAGTGCTGAAGAGAAGCCGTTGGTGCTGTTGTATTTTATAGCTGTCTGCCTTCAAGCAAAGTGTATTCAGACTGTGTGGGAAACCTGTAGTAACAGGAGGCTCTGTTGTGACGCAGTTCTGTGTGAACTCAGCTGAGGCACTGGAATGTACCAAAACGGGCTAAAATTGTTGTGGATGCCCCTGCTTCTTGCAAGAGGGCTGGGCCTTTAACAGTCCCTTAGAACTGTTCTATGATTTAAAGGTGAAAGGGTTTTGGTGTTTGGGGTTTTTTTAATCATTAAGCCTCTGCTAATGATTGTAATGATGCTACACAGAGAGCCTAGGCAGGATGGGCAGGAGCTCCCTGCTTTTAAATATCAAGAGTCACAGATCAAAGTTAAAACAAACACATTCCTATGTGTTCCCATTTGTCTGTGATCACGTTGGTGTCACAAACACTGGCTCTGTGTGTGCAGTTTGCACTTAACCAGGAGAGTTGTATTAATTTTTAAAGAAGTAACTGTTGCTTAAGATGCTGTTTTGTTGGGGCAATGAATTTTTCATGCTTTAGTAGTATGTGCATGGATGAAAATCCATTATTTATTGTACCTTCACTCGGTTGGGAAAGGTGATGGTTTTACAGCACCAGCAGCCATGCAAACACAGCCATTCCGAACTGCTGGCTGGTAATAAATTTCCTTACTGTAAATGTCATTGGGTTTGTGTGTTGCTGCCATTGCATCTTGTTTGGAAGGCTCAATATTACACAGTTATGGGAAGCACCAGATGGCATCATTAACAGGAATGCTCCCAGTGTTTACCACTTACGTGCCTGTGTGAAATTAAAAGTAGGATGACCTGTCTTTATTTTGAAAGCAGGGTGTCCGTCCTGGGCAGGTGTTAATGACATTTGCAGCAAACTAAAATAGTCATTTCTGCCTAAAACCAGGTCAGACTCGTTCAAAAGCTCTTTCAAAGGGTTTTGCTGGATTGACTCTGGAAACAGCAGAAGTGCAGCTTGGAAGGAGGGCATAGATATGTTTTCCACAGAAATGAATTATTCCCTCTGACAAAATGGAGAAGCAGAGCTGCTGTCACTAAAATACAGCTCTCCAGTAAGCTGCAAATCAGTGTCCCCTGTACCCTCGTACTGCGCTTTTCTTGCCTCGTGTTCATCATCTCCAGCACGAAGCCTTATGATGGTTTTTATGGTTTAATTTTTACAGCTTTTAATTTTATACATCTTTTGGATAATTTAATGAATTCTGTCCATTTAGCAAATGCTTCTTCTGTTGCCATGAGTGTGTGTACAGAGCAGGTGCAGTGCACAGAGGTGCTTCTGTCCTCTCCCTCTTCAGAGCATACACAGCCCCGTTCGGATATGGGCCCTGGAGTAGTTGTGCTGTGTTGTGGTGGTGGTGCGATCCCTCAGGAGGGGCCCGCAGAGGGAGCCTTCCTGAGCCAGCATGGAGAGATTTTTCCAGTGAAGTCTCTTCAGGGATGTTCAGGTTTTCTATGGCACCCTTTGGAGGTGGGCAGGGTGGTGAAGCAGGACTTGCTTAAAATCAAACCTTAAGGAAGTCCTGTGGTTGTTGTGGAAGCAACAATTGTCTGGAAATGCTGGTGGTATTTTCTGTTACATGTAATTTTGCTATTTACAGGTATCAATGGGCTGTTAAAAGAACTCTTCACCCTTTAGCATCTGTCTGCTGTAAAGGTATAGGTTACAGTCCTTTTCCAGGGTTGCTGTTAGTGACTTTCTTGACAGATGAGAATTGGTCTCCATAAAGCAGGTTTCTTTATCTCAGCACCCTAGAGGCAGCCATGGCTTCACCCCTGTAGCTTGAGTGGGTCCCTGTGTCTTCCTGGGCATCACTGTCTGCCCCTGAGGGATGGTGAGGCCTCACCTCTGAAAATGACCCCATTCGGAGTTCAGCCATTTGGCCTTGTAAGCTGAGCAGCAAAAGTCATGAGATCTTTATGCAAGTGTGAACTGTCCAGCCCTCTTTGGGCTGGGAATCCAAATGTTGGTGCTGAAAGGAAAAAAGAGCAGTTTCTTACCATGATAACAGTGGTTCTGCAGGGAAATTGGATACATGTGCCCATGCTCTGCTCTCCTGTGCTGTGTTCTGGAGTGGCACAGGAAAGCCCTGGTTTCACAGGGAGTCCTAGGGATCAGTCATGAATATATAGACTGAGATCAGCATTTACCCACATGAAGATTGGTATAGTAATAATGACTTCATTCTCAAAGGCCTTTGAGGTCTATGGGTGAAAAACTCGATATAAAGGCAAGATATTATCTGCGCAAACTGGTTTGACAGAGCCGCAGTTGCAAAAGGAGGGGATCTTGACAAAGATGACAAAATGACGAAGGCTGCACTCTTCATCACAGTTTCTTTCTCCTTTTCCTTCTGTTCCTGGTGTTTGTGTAAATCTGTGAATGCTGGAAACGGCTCCTGAAAACATGTTTACAGACATTCCTAATGAGACTCTGTGGAACGTAGCTCCTATTTAGAAAAACAATAATGCAGGCTGGAAAAGCTTCCATTTTCCAGTAACTTTTGTTCATATCTCCTTGGTAAACATTGATTCCTCTTTTTTGCCTTGTGATTCAAATGGAGCTTGAAATTAAAATAGCTCTGTTTGTTCACTTCCTTGTTTGCCTGTGCTAGCGCTGACCTCAGCACTAACCTCGAGCAGGTTGGTTAGTCTGGTGGTTCTTACCGTAGCAGAGTTCAAGCTGTGTAGATCTTGTCCCGCAGTAACTGTCACTCAGTTTCTCAGTAGCAAATGCGGAATGAAACCAAAAGCCTGTCCTGCAGGTTTAGGATACCCAGGGCTGGGAGGGTCCCTCGCGTGGTCCCTGTTACATTCTGCAGCATTGAGGGATCTGTGAAGATGCTGAGTACCTAAGGAGCAAGTCAGTCCCGTGTTCCCTGTGTGCTACCCTGAGGAGTGCTTCTGAACTCAGCGTCACTCTTATGTATTTAAATGTAGCAAACACTTGAGGGTGTTGAGCTGGGTAAGGCCCAAGTCCTCAGTGTGCAATAAGATCAAGTCTAAATCCTGCTGTGTGATAGAGTCTTTGCATGAAGAGCCCCAGCAATGAGTGTAAGAGCTCGTTGACACACTGCTGGTGTTTTACTGGGATGCATTTACTAACACCCAGTTCAGAATGTAGCACTGGTCCTTTTCTGTTGGAGTTGAAACCCTGTCCAACGTGGCTGTTCATCGTTGGGTGTTCAGGTTCCATTTTTTCTATTTCAATGAAGGTAATGTTTGCTATAGAACACACCTCTGGTAGGAAACTTACAATGATTATTTTTATTAAATCCCACAGATAGCCCAGAGTCAAATGCGTAAACCAGAGCTAGGAGGAGCTATGGGTTATCTCCATCTGAGATGTTATGTATACAGCAGTGTATATGGGCATGTGCTATGAGTGTGATGCTTTACATGGGTTGAAAGTGCACGGGAAAAAATGCATACAAATGGATTTGCTAAAACCAAATAATGATTTCATGTTATCTTTTCCCATTGGTTACTTAGGGTAGAGGGATGTGAGAGTTTCAGTGCTATAAATCAGTCCTACACTGCACGTGGTGTAGAGATCCATGGAGATACATGTGAGGTCGTGACAGATGTGCTTTGCACACAGGATTTGTGTGTTCAAGGGGGTACCCTGAGACATAGATAACATTGTTAGTGTGGTGCAGCCTGAAGGCCCCAAAGAGGGTGCCACTGACTGTCCACATGAGACCTGTCTCCTGTGGCCTAGTGAAGAAAGGAGGAGGTGATGGGATGGGGGGTGATGGTGAGGCTCTCGGGTGCCCGGACAGGAAGGGGGGACAGCATCTCTTTGATAACCAAAGAACATGCTTTCTTTTCCTGAGGTACGGGCGCCTCTCCTGACAACAGCTTCAGTGCTTTTTTTCTTATGTTAGTTACTGATTGCTGGTTTGTTTAATGAATTGGGTAGTAAATAAACAAGTTAGAGCTGGCGACTGACCTATCAATTACGATGTGCGATTGCTCCTCCGGGGAACATATGCAGTCATTTGTCCCGACATTTTGCTAAAATAAGGTGGTATTATGGGACCAATCCACCTAATTCCTTACTCCCTGGGGCCATTTAGTGTACTTAGCCGTTAGAAAGGTGATTTCTGAAGCATGACAGCTGTTGGTGTTGGGGCCATTGTGCGGTGAACAAAACCGTTAGATCCTGCTCATGTGCCGCCTTTGTACCCTGGATACAGAAGCCATTTCATAAATGAGGCACAACTCTTGCCTCAGAAATGGTGTTGCTGCTTTGTGCTTCATCACTGGGGTACATGTGGAAAACAAACCCCACGCAGCCTGCAGTGGGGGGTGTTTGAACCTAGCACTGCTGCAAGCCCGTGGGGTTGATCCCATTAGCTGCTGCCATTCCTGTCGAGTTATTTTGGTCGATGAAGTACATTGCAAGTAGCATCTCTTCATGTTCTTACCTTCTGTTAACACGGTTACAGCCGCATTTCCGCAGACACATCACTGATGACGTTCTGCCAGAAGGCTTGGCTTGGCTTGGCTTTGCTAGAGAGCGGCAACTCTGTGTGCAGCAGAGAAGCCTCCTGGAGCTCTCGTCTGGGGGTCACAACCCCAGGACTAGGGCCTGAAGCAGCGTCCTCGGTGCCTGTCTGTGGGACCACGAGGCCCCCGCGCCCCCGTGCAGAGCAGTGTCAGAGGTGTGCTTGGGGCAGACCTGCGTAGCGTGCCACAGAAACACGTCCAGGTCTTATTTAAATGGGGCGGCAGTCGGTTCTTCCCGTTCCTTCACATCTCGCCCGTGATGCATGTTCTCAATGAGACAGAAAAGGGTTGCCAGTCCTGGAAATGTGGAAATGGCATCGATCTGTTGTCGTTTATGGCCAAACCCCGTTTACCAGCAGACCCCGCTGCGGGTAGAGTTTAGCCACCACGGACAGCGCTGGCTTTGGAGCAGGTGCTTAGGCCGGTTCAAGGCGGGGGGTGTTTAGGATTCAGGCAGCCCCGCAGCGGTTCCGTGCCCAGCCCTGGCTCGGTGCGGGGCTGCCGGCGGCCCGCGGGCGTGTACTCCACACGTTCGGCTCCGCGGGCGCAACACTGAGGCGTCCTCCGCAATCGTCCCTGCGGGGACCAGTGCTGGGAGGAGCCCGGCTCGCCGCTGGATGTCAGCGTTGCGCCGCGGTGAGCCGCAGCCAGGGGAGCATTTGTCCGGCAGTGAAAAAATAGCGTGGCCTCCGCGGAGAGGACTTTCACCTCTGCCACATCTGAAGCGAGTGGCTGCACAGCGGCGACGGGCTGCGAGTAACCGGCCCACAGCCCTTCCTTAAGGCACAGTGCAGCCCACACTGCGTTAGACAGGCGGCTGCCCGCCTCCTGCAGTGAGGCTGTGCCGGAGCCCCGGCTGTGGGTCTCCACCACGGTGAGCACATGGTACAAAACATCAACAGGGATCCCAACGTGCTTCGTGCTTCTTGAGGAGGCCAATGCAATTGCCATAACTTTAAAATAGAATAGTTGTTCTTTATATATTGAGTTACTCTGACAGCTAATACATAGAGAATATATTTCTACTGTAATCTCATAGGAGGAATTTAGAGGAGTTAATTTTATTAACCCTGTCTCCTGTTTGTAACCTGCTCGAAGAGAACCTGTTCGAAGTCTTGGAGTGCTTCCTGCCTCGGTGACACAGCAGTACTGTGTAGGAGAAGCGCCTGACAAATAACAGAAGCAGCTCCATTTTGCTTGTCTCTTCAGTGCATTTCTGAATGTGCAATTATGCGTTCTGTGAAGTGGGAGCGTGCATAACCCAAAGCAGTCAGAACCGTGCCAAGTGGGTTGTGCTGCAAGGTGGGAAGTGTTTTCCTGTCTGTCATCAGACATTTGAGAATCAAATACAGTTCAGGGCAGAAAACAATTGTGAAACGCAACATTATCTCTTGTCCCTTGCGTATTTGTTGTGAGAACCTATGTTAGCTGCTGAGACCTAGAGACACCAGACAAACAAATGCATGGAATTTGTTGTCTGAGCCAGTGTCTGCACTAAGAAGAACAGAAACTGAAGCTGGTAATTAAAAACTTCTTGGTCAGATTTTTGGCCCAAGTGTTGATCTCAGTGCATTGAGATACGCGTTAACTTGGTGTCAGCCTGGTTTTCAGTCTGATTGCTCTGTATTTAAGAAAAGAGAAGGTTAATCCTATCACTTTGGAAGAGTTTTCAATGAAACACGTGAAGACACTCCAAGATAGAAGTTCCTCCTTTGAAGTAAAGCAATTTCCGTGAAGCAGCAAGAGTACAAACTGCTCTGGAAGGTGTAGAAATGGCTTTAACTTTATGTAAATATGCTCCCCCGGTGTCAGCTAATGGCAGTAAATGACAGCAGAGGCGGTGTTTCTCCTCGCTTACAAGGACTCCATAGCATCTTTTCCAGGAGGAGCCAGACCATTAAGGTCTGCTGATTTTCTGCAACCTATTAAACATGCACATATTTCAACATTGTAGTACCATTTATCTGCCATTTATCTTGTGCTGTACACTGAAAAACCATAGTGTTAGTCATGTCAGTGAGCCATGGTGAGCTCTGTGTGAATGCAAGGTGAGGCATGGCTCATGGTTTAAGGATTCTCAGCGGCTTTGGCTGGGTTCCTCTAATGCATTTCTGTGTCATTTTCCATATTTTTTCACAGCTGAGCTATTCTCTGAACCACACAAATCGAAAGCTGGTGCTGGAATCCAAAGTGTCTGTCAACACCAGAATTGTGGTGGTTGGTGCGTCCGATGTTGGAATCTCTTTTCTGGAAACACTTGTTTTTTGGTAAGTTTTCTATTTTATTTCCTTTATTGAGAAGAATGTGTTACCTTCTGATTGAAGGGCTTACTGTGCCCATTCAGAACCATGCTTTGAGTCTGTCTCCATGTGCTAGTTGGTAAAAGGCTGAGTGTCTGCAGATGTGCAGAGGTAGGTGCTGCATCCTGGTGGGCTCTGAAACTCGGAAGTGCTGACAGAGCTGCTCGTAGATCTGCAGGGTGAAGGCACGATGAATTTCCATATTCTTCAAATCTCTTTGACAGTTGTTCTTGCACAGAAATATTAGAGGTGGAGGTTAAATCCATGGCTCTCACATGTGCTCCAAAGCAGTATTGATCTGTAAAGCCAGTTGTGCTTAGTGGGATCACAGCTCACTGTCTGAATCCCTCCCATCTCTTCCCTGTTGTGATGTGTGTTTTCAGAGCTGTGCAGTGTATGACAGAAGCTTGCTGAGTTTTAACCCCGCTGTGCTGCTTTTGACTGTAATGACACCTTTTGATACCTTTGATTCCAATGAGTCTTTTGATGTTTGGGATTGCTCAGTAACCAAGGATTGTCCTTTTAGGCCCTTGTGCTGTTTTTGCTGTAGACCCCAGGGTGATGGAAAGGGCTAGCAGAGGACGTGCTCTTCAGTAGTCTGGGCCCGCTCCATGGCCCACCAAGAGCACAGGCCACCAGCACATGTTAAAGGATTCATCAGCAGTAAAACTGCGAATCAGATTGCTGTGGTGACCTTGACTTCTCCGAACTGGAGTAAATGAACAGTCTGAACTGGTTGCAAAGGGGAATAAATGTATACAACTTCTTACACCTTCCATTGTCCGAGTGTCCTGGGTTCAGCTGTAGCAGTCGTGAGTGTTACCAGTGTTGTTCCCAGGCTGCAAGTCAAAAACACAGCACTGCACCAGCTACTAAGAAGGAGAAAAATGACTGCTACTGCTGAACCCAGGACACTGAGCGAGGGCGAAGTTCTGTTTCACAGACTTCCCACAGTTAGGACAAGGTGCCCCCTCCCCGATATCTTGTCTGCTTGTATTTCCCTGCCGTACCTATCCCTAGCTGTTGTGGGGGCTGTGGAGAAGTCAAGCTGTATGTGAGAATCCAAGTCCTTCTGTGCAGTTGTTGTTTTCCTCATAAATGAAACATACACACTAGAAATGGCTGGAAAGACTTGCAGGATGAGCATGGCATTCAGATTGTGAATGTTGTAGTTACAGCAGCACGGCCGGTGCAGCCGGGGAGGCTGGCAGGGAGCTAACAGTTCTGCCTGTTTCTGTCGGTTGAGTCAAGAGTTGTATTTCTACAGCAGCCATGAATAACATCACAAATTAAAATATCAATATGGCAGGAGAAGCGGGCGCTGAAGTGCTTGTGGATGTTATTATAGTGGTGGAGCAGGGAAGGAAAAATACCGGCTGCTTGCTCTTTCCTTAGGTTCTGACTGCCTGCAGAGCATCCTTCTTGGGGTAAAATCCCGTTCCTCTCATCCTCCTGTGCCACCCAAAACTCAGTTAGAAATGCACTTTACAGCTATCAGCCATGTTCCTGTTGCTCACCCTGTGCTGTATTACTGCACTTTCAGCATGAAGTACTGTGAGGGAAACCAAAGCACATCGATGCTCTGAATGTGTCGGCCAGAAGCTGGGTCCCTGCAGTGGGCAGGGCATGAGAGCCTGTCTGCAGCACTGCACCAAGGAGTGCTCCTGCTTGGAAGAACCTGAGCCTTACTCTCAGACCCAAGAAGCAAAGAGGCAGCACTTAGCACAGAATAGCCCAGCATTGATATTCATATATATGTATGGACTTCAGAAAGAGGATGTTTGAATTTTCACATCAGCAGCAGATCAAGTCTCCTGATCAATGTGAAGGCCTTTTAACACAATTTGGTTTAATTTACTCATATTTTTCTAGTGTTGTTTGCAGAGGTTACATGCACTAAAAATAGCCAGATTGAATTAATTTGTAAGCCCCTAATCCTGAAAAAGAGGAAGTAGTTTTCTCCTCATTATTCTTCATACTTAATTATTTTACATGCTCAGTCACCATGGAAACACACAATGTAATTCACTTACGAACGGAACAATTATTAGAACTACATGTTACAAGTGTTTTCAACTTTTTTGAGACTGAAGAAATCCATTTTCCATTGAACAGGGATCATCCCAAGCACTGCCTCTCAGCAGCCTCTGCTCCCACTGTGCCAGGCCGGGCCCTGCAGCGTGTCTGCTGCAGCGCTGGGGAGGGTCACCCTGTCCCCTGCAGCCAGGGGCACCCCTGCTTATCCACCCGCACCGAACACGAGCCTGACAGTGCCTGCTGCAGAGGTGTGTGTGGTGACATTGGCACAGGGTGCCCAGAGAAGCTGTGGCTGCCCCATCCCTGGCGGTGTTCAAGGCCAAGTTGGACACAGGGGCTTGGAGCAAGCTGCTCTAGTGGAAGGTGTCCCTGCCCGTGGCAGGGGTTGGAGCCGGATGAGCTTTGAGGTCCCTTCAACACAAACCAAGCTGTAAATGCTGTCTCAATGCTGCTTCAGTCTTCCAGTGTGGCTCACTGCCTTGCTGCTGGAGTTTCTGGGAACAGGTTGTTGCAGAGGTCAGAGCACTGGTGCACCCAAATTGGCGCCTCTTGTTTCAAAGGGCAATGTGGAAATGCTGCAGATGAGTGTATGGAATGACCTGCTAGCAGGAACGCTTCTTCCTGATGCTTGGGGTGCTCTGAGCCCTGGAGAATTGAATCAGTTGTGCTTAATCTATTGCTAGGTCAGCGGAGGTGATCTCGTTGTTCATGTTTCACCATTCAAACATATCTCTCCTGCTGATTCCTGTTCTCGGAGTGTAATCACATGCAGACATGTGTTTCCAGCCGTAGTGCTACTTTCCTGCAGGCTGAGGGATGTTTAATTCAGGAAGCAGGGGAGCAGTGCAGGCAGAGCCCAGCTTCCCATCCACACAGAGTCGGCCGTGGGTGCATGCGACAGAATGGCTTCTTCTCATGAGGGGCTGCAGCGAGCTGGCAGCAGAGCCCAGGCGCTGTGGAGGGGCAGCGAGGAGCCATCAAATGCCCTACAGGAGTGTGGCAGGCAGGAAGGAGCTGTGAGTGCCACAGGTCCTGCTGGGGATCCTCCTGGGCAGTGAAGTTACATCCTTCCCCTTGCACAGAGCCAGCCCTGAGACACGGCTTGCAGGACCTGCAGTGCATCAGCCCCCTTGTTAAAGAGGTGCAAGCCCTGCAGGATGTCCAGTGCTACAGGAGAAGCGGCCACTGAACCAATCCCCCTCGTAAAAACGCTGCTCAGCCCAGCAACACCCAGTCCCTATTGTTCCCTGCCCTCCTCGGCAGGCTCTGGCCTCCCTTCCTTTGTCGTGGGGCTTTGTGGGGAGAGCTTCCAGCTCCAGTGAGTCAAGCCAGTGAAACTCCGAAGAGAGGTTGAGCTAAAAGACAAGTTCTCCTCGGTTTTAGTTTCCCTTGAGGGACGTGGTCCCTGGGCAGCAAAAAACAAAGAAGAAAACAAATGACAAGGAAGAGTTTTATCAGCCATTCTGGTAAGTATGTGCATGCCCCTGCACTTGCAGTGCTATGAGCCACTAACACTGACACGTTGTCATGGATGGAGACCCTAAAAACGAGTCTGAATTTAAGACTAAAGGAAGTTTTTTAGGAAACTACGCTCTTTTTTTGTCATCCCCTCTGAGCTGAAGTGCGCATCTACAAAAATTACACATGAAAAAGCTGGTTTAAATACTCAACCTGCAAGTGTTCAATGAAAATTGTATCTGGAAAGGACTTGTAAGTGTAAAATCTGTTTTGTGAGCGCAGACTGTCAGTACCTCTGAGTGTGAGGAGAGGAGAAACAAGCTCAGTTCTGAGTCCTGCAAATGCCAGTTCTTGGAGGTGAGGTTCAGCAGGAGAAGCATCCACTGCAGCTAGTGAGGTATTTGAAAACCTGTGAACAGCTACAACTGGGGATACCGAGTTGCACAGTGCTCAGTTACACCAGTGTTCCCCATTGTGTATATCCTTAGGGGAAGGTAAGCTACAGCCCAGCTCTTTTGATCTTCTCATATGCCCCAAGATGCTTTACAAGTAACCTCAGTGCTGAATGCTGGTGTCCCAGGAGGGCAGGGCTGGCTGGTGGGCTGGATGTGCTTATTTCTTTGACACCGTAAGAGCGCTGGTCAGGGGCGCAGCGTTAGGCCACAGGCCCAGTTATAGACCCAGCCGTGCCCGTGGCTCTGCGTGGCTGAGGGCACAGTGTGCTCACAGTGCTGACAGGGCCTCCTGGCAGCCCCTGGCTGCAGGCGTGCAGCTCCCAGCAGTGTCTTGTCGCTGGTCCCACTGTAGTGAACCAATTAGCTCTTTATCCACCTCTTTGCATATAGCTGTGGAGAGCAGCATTGTCTCCTGATTATAGGGAAAACCCTGTTTAATCCATGATCTCGAAACCTCCTTAATCCAACCTCTGCTGTAAACAATGACTTACTCTCTGAGGACACTGGAAATATACATAACATGCTACACGAAACAGCAGTAAATGAAGGTGGCTGTGGGAAGGCGCTGGGAAATAGATTTCCCTTTCCACGTGGGCACACTTAAATAACTATTGCATTTAAAAACCAAATGGGTCAAAGGACATGTTTATCAAAGCCCAAAACTTTTTTCTTAAGGCAGAACCAGAACCTGGCACAGGGAACTCCTGTTTGTGTGCAGGACAGTGTCTCCCGTTGTGAGCTGAATTTGTCAAAGATCAGCTTGGAAATGGCAGGGGTTAGAACAGAGAGTGTGACAGGAGAGCCCTAGCCGCTGCTCTCCGGCAGCGCAGCGCGCACTGCCCTGCACATCTGGCCTGTTGGCAGTGGTTACCATAACACTTGCTGTTTAATTAGGCTTTTTATCTCTGCATTTGTCTGAGAACATCTGAAGCTTCCATGTTGCCTGGTGCTAATTAGTTGACTAATTAAATAGTTAGTGCTTACTTGCTGATCACAGAGCTAACGTGTAATGAATGCTTTGGTGATCCTCATTGCTTTATGCTATCTGTCTCTGCCACACGAATTGAGATTCATGTGCTTCCTTTTGACTGCCTTTTTTTCACACCAAGGCAAACGCAGAACAATGTTGTGGTTGACCACGTGTTCAATGTCACCGGGCCCGTGTCCTTCAGATGTTGCTGCGTTCCATCATTTCTGGTGAATAGAGATCAAGTTGTGACAGAGATAAATACAATGGGTCATATCTGGCTGTGTTGTGCAGTCAGGATCACAAAGAACACGGTCAGTGACTGATACCAGACACAAACTGGGGGAGAGGATGTGGGTCAGCTCCGCCTGCCTAGCAGCCACTGACCTGCTTCTGCCAAAAGGTATCAATTAGCATCAATATGGGGTTGGTTTATAGTTATGTTCTTGTTTTGGAGACAGCTTTGAGCTTGAAGTACTTACCCTTTAAACACATGTGAACATTTGTCTGAGCCCAAACTATTCTTTCACATGTCAAATTTGTAGGTATTCGGTGATTTTGCTACTATTTAGATAGGAATACTTATAACTTCCTGTTGCATGTTAAAACTGGTCTTGGAAATAGTGTTTTTCTCATGAAAAGCCTGTTTCAGAATTGCCATGAGCCACAGGAGTCTCTATAAAATTCTGTTCCATGTGTGTTATACCCCTCCTGGTGACTGGGGGTGGCATTCCTGGGCTCTTGGAGCAGTTCTGTGTCAGGTAACCTGGCTGCCCGTCAGTGCAGGTCAAAGCAAACAAAGCAGCATTCCAAGTGCAAGCACTGTGTTCTGGTGCTCTGGGTCTGCTGAAGTCACGCAGGAGATGTACTTTCTCTGCTGTTCATGTTTGGTTTTCTTTCTTTGATGTTTGTTTCTTAGGGCTGCTGTGGAGGTGGAATCACTGAGGTCTCCAAAGCTGTCTGTAAACTGTCTGTGGGCTGGTTCTGAAGCACTGAAGAGTGTTCAGACCCGTTGGCTGTTAAGCTGTGACCCTTCTCCCTAGTGATTAGTGTACATTTGGTTCCTGGTCACATGCAGATCTGTATGTACTCTGACAGAACATCACTGTTTGAAGGTGCTTGCTTGGTTTTTCTGAACGCTTGATGAGCTGAAATGTTGAGGTCCTTTTCTGGAATGATGTGGTTACCCTCCAGGTCCCAGGAAGGAGATGAGTCTGATTCAGTTTACATTGCAATGAGAGCTGGGAGTGCACAGGTTAGAGCAACACGCTGGTGAATCTCTGCTGCATGCTGTGTTAGCCAGGCTGCACAGGCTCCTAGTGGGGCTTGGTTGGGTTAGGTGGAGCTGTAGCTCTATTGCCCCAGTACCCATGTTACTGCATGGTGGTGGGAACTGGGATGCGTCGTGCTGTGGGGCTGGATGCCCTGGCCCCTGGTGTCAGTGGCAGTAATTGGGTGTCACTTCAGTTTCATGGGAGCTGAGGGCATGGGCGAGGCAGGGGGAGCTGCTGGAGAGGCACCTCCTTGCCCTGGTGAAGAGCCGGTTGCCAAAGGCTGTGTGGTGCTGCACCTCGCAGGCTGCTCTCCACTGGGGACCAGTACCAGTGAGGCAGCTGTGCCTTCCAGGCTGCCAGAGCCCAGTGCCACAGCTGCTCCATGCAGATGTTGGGCTCAGGGACGGCAGCCCTGCTCCAGCCCGGCGCTGGTGCTGCCAGCTGTCTGCCAGGAGCCCATGGCACTGCTGCACTGCCTCAGGACATGCAGCTCTTGGGAGTGTCTGCTCTTCTTGCCCACTCCTGCTGTCAGGAGCAGAATGTGCCCAGAAGTGAAGACAAAAACGTTGGTGCTGATCTAAAGCCATTCAAATTCAAGGCAAGTCGGTCCTCTGACATCCACGTGCTTTTGCAAGTGTGTGCTCTTCCATCTCTGTAAAGGCAGCATTGCCAGATCTGCACCAAGCAGCACCACAGAGTCAAAATACTCATGTCCTCTGCAATAACCTGGAAAATTGGGGGCTGGTAAATAGGCAGCCATAAAAAATCCCTTAGTTTTAGCTTGGCTTGGCTGGCCAATAATATTAAAAATGTTCTATTCACAAGCTGGAATTTACGCTGTGTGTTATGCACTGAAACATTCACCCTGGACTAGACAAAACAGCAACATTTCAACCACATTCTAGTTTTACTGCCCTATTTATGGCATCTTCATCTGTGGAAAATGGTGTTGATGTGTCTCAACTGCGATTCTGAAACTGCCAGGTGATTAGATTCAAACAGCTAGAGACTGTAACTACTGAGGCCATAATCAGATACCCCTCATTTTCTGTCTAGAAACATAATTACCCTGCTTTATACTTTTAAGAGGATGAAATGCTGAAACATTTATGGAATGGAAATTGAAATTTTAGTAAGGAAATGCTCTCAGTAAAGCAGTGCTTGGATGGTGCTTTGATTTGGTCAAGCTCAAAGCCAACTTATATCTGGGATAGTGGGGCTGATCGGGTACACTTGGTAGCTGTGGATGTTCCCACACAAGTAGGATCACAGAATCACAGAACAGTCAGGGTTGGAAAGGACCTTAAGATCATCCAGTTCCAACCCCCCTGCCGTGGGCAGGGACACCTCACACTAAACCATGC